>JAPYZA010001353.1:0-34174 GCA_030522685.1 Eupelmus azureus | reverse complement strand
ATGGCTAATTTTCACGATCATCGCGCGCGGGGGTCTTTATGAGTTAACGTAGAGGAGATATTTATTTTTTCTTTTCGGTTGTTAATTTTGATCTGATGAAAAGCTATTGCGGTATGCGCGCACACATGCATATATAAAATCGCGTGCACATGAGGAGATGCAAAAGTCATCTTTTTTTAAAGTAAGGTCTGTAACATTGCGGAATTAGTTATTCTGTGTAAATACTGTTTACTGTTCTTTAGAATTAAATATTATATACATCTACACCTTACAACGCGATGTTTTCTAAAGAACGTGTGAAAATGGATTTGCGTTTCTGTATGGTCTAGTCTCCATATGTATATAGAACATTCTTCTCTTGTTCGTCTTTCTCTTGATATGCTTGGAAGGCCAGAGCAGTTTTTCTTTGGAATTTAAGGACTGTAGATTTATTATGTGTTACGTTTCTTTGACTTTTTTACAATCACGTTTGAGTTTATATTTTCGTAAATGTCGATCGGTTTTCTTCTTGTCACACAAATAAAGCATTGTTCCCTGTATTATGAAAACTATTATATAAAATAATAAACTTGCAAACCTACTTTTTATCGAAATGACTCTTATACAACAGTATTCCATCGTATACTTAGCAATCGTGTATACTTTGCTATTCATAAAGGATGACACCTAAACATCCAGTTTCACAACATACCTTAACCACAATCCCATCCACACACTCGCAACCCAATAAAAACCATCTCACCATTTTCCAAACCCCAGCTCAAGCCCCCATCACCATCACCCAAAAACCAAACCTCCCAATCCATCCCGCGTAAATCATCTCCCAGCTCCGACGCTCTTCTCTGAACCAGAGAGGCGCCAAGACCTCCCTACTCCCAACAAAAAAAACCCAAACTCCCACTCTCGCTTATACACCTCGAAGAATGGAACACCAGGCGTGTAAATTATGAATAATAAATATCCAGGCGCTGGCGCGCGCTAGCCTGAGCTTTATCGGCCGGAGAGGATCGGGGATTTCGGCGGCGGGCGATGTGGGCGGGCGCTGCGGGCTGGCTGGCCCCCCAGGGTCTTCTGCGGCTTGTGTCTATACTACATACCTGCCGACGACGGCGCTACGCGTGCGCGATGTGGATGTGTTGGCTGTAGGAATAGGCAGGAGAGGTAGAGAGTGGAAAAACAAACTTTGCGGGAGTGTGGATTGTTGGCGCGAAAGGTGAGGTGTCTTCGAGATGATTGAGGGTGATGGATCGGAGGCTGGATGGGGTTTTGGAGTCGGATTGGTTTGACGGTGGTGCGGAGCGTTAATGGCTACGTGATTATTGCTGTCGAAGTTTTCAACGAGTCGTGATAATGTTATTGTAGGAATTAGTTTTGAATTTGAAATATATCGTAATTATCACTTTGAAGCGCTGAAAGCTTCTTTTTTACCTATCTGCTACCTGTTTCCAGGGGGTGGATGATCGATCGCGCAGATCAAACTGCAGCTTAGGCAGATGAAGATCAATAGCTCAAATTTGTCTTTCGAGTCTCTAGACGCCGCTGATGGGCGCGTGCCAGTCGCGTGCGGCTATTGTCCTGCTCTTCGTGACGGGACCCATCAAAAGAAATAGAATATTAATTACACATCGAGCTCGTTACTTTGTAAAAGTACAGTATAGTTTTTAACGCGTGCATTGTTTAGAAAAATAATAGTTATCTATTTTTATTTACTTTATTTTACTACGCTGAAAAAAAATTGTTAAAAACAAACAATACTGTTATACAGCAAACCGAATAAAAATTCAAAACAAGCAAGAAGCCCATAGTTTCCCCCGACAGGAAACGGTCGCTTTATTTCCAAAAAAAACAAGAAAAAAAAACAAACAAACGCGGCACCACTCCCTCATAAGCCCCCCGGCCAATCTTCCATTTTTATCCCCCGGCAAATCCCCCGGTCGCGCGCCGATTAAAATCGATTAACTCTCTCCCCCCTCCCCCTCGGCGCGAATGAGAATTATCGCGCATACAGACTCTCACAAGCGAGATAAGGCTACTTACGCTCGTGATCTACTTATTCGCTCTCGCAAAAAGAGTAAAAAAAAATAAACGAACGGAGGGAAGACAGCGTCGAGCCGCGGGAGAAGAAAGGAACGGATCGAGAGAGGTAGCGGGAGCCAGAGAGGAGTAAGAAGAAAAAAAGGAAGAACTCGAAGTACGCAAGAGAAAGAGAGCACGAGCGAACGGGGTAATTTAACACCGGAAGTGTCTTGAGCGTGACGCCACCCTGAAGGTGCGCGCCAGGATACGCACGAGAGGAGGAGGAGGAGGAGGAGGAGAGAAGGTGGAGGTGCCGCTGGTGGGAGTCGCCGGGCTGTGTGCCTGTATATACCTTCGAGGCCGCCATGCGCGAGAGGCTTGCTCTTTCTCTTTATTCTCTCTTTCTATACTCTCTGTCTCTGTGTGCGGAGTTGCCGTTGCGTCGCGAGTCTAAGTGTGGGAGTGAGTTTTCTCGTGAATGTGAGCCCTTATGTAAAAGGCTGTGTTACGCGAATGCTCTTGAGGAGCCGGCTACTATGTTCGCTGTGTGTATGAGATGTTAAAGCTCAGTAGTTACGATATTTTTGAATTGTTAAAAAAAAATAATTAAATAGCTTGAAATTTTCAAATAATGCATCGCAAAATCGTCGATTTGCGTATACACATGCATCTTGCTACGAGGACGACGGTATAGTACAGCTCTCGAGTGTTTGTGTGACTATATATGTGAACGTAGGTTACGGCTGCGGATAAAAAGCCAGTGATCTTGCGTACGGACGTGCAAGAGCGTCCTACCTACATTCGTGGATTGAATTACGAGAGCTCGCACGAAAGACAGAGTGCAGAGCTAGAGAGAGGCGGGGAGCCCCTATCTGGTAACTCCTTTCAATCTGTCAAAGGAATAACTACCTAGATGACTATTTTTTTTTAAATAACTGCGCTTAGACATTTTTATTAACGTACGGAAATAACGGTGAATGTTTAGAAGTCAGCATTGACGAAGGGTCAATCAAGTCATTCGTATTTTTCGAGAGAACGAGGAGCGCAAAAACGTATACGCATACAGACTTTGTTGTGTGACAATTTTTTCCAGCGATGAAATTCGACTCTGAAACGTGATATATTTGGCTTCCACGAACAATACATGCTAAAAAAAAGAATTATAAAAAAAAGAATTGGTACATAACCACTTTCAATATAGAACTCTGTCGGCTTTATAAAACGCGAGCTTTGTTTAAACAAAAATATTTGCTTTAACAATCCAAGCGAGCGCAATGACGCTTCGTTACCCGCGACTTTCCAGCAACTCAAAACAAAACAAAACTATATCCCTATATTTATTTAATAAACCCTCTTCTCCATTCATCCCAACAACCCAACAAAAGGCCTAAAACAAAACCCATCATCAAAACCCCCAACCACCATCAGCAACCCAAAAACAAACCACCAGCATCTCGCCCATCTCCCAATCCATATACCCCCACACCAATACACTTCGGCGCATCGGCGCATCACAGCCAACCGTCAGCATCAGCGCTATAACCAAGGCACTCCGCAGGCCGATGGTGGCAAAGTTGCGTCGCGGAGGTAAGGAGGAAGATGAGGTCGAGGGTACACTGCTGCTGCTGCTGTTGTAACCCGACACTCGGCTGCGCGCGCGCGCGCACCGGTAACGTGAGAGCAGAGCACTACTCCCCCCCCCCCCGCGCCGGTGGTGGAGGAGGAGGGCGGCCCAGATGAGGAGAGAGGGCAAATTTGAGAAAAAGCTAGAGGAGGACTCAATTACGAAAAATTTACGGCTCGTTAGGCGGCGGGCTCTCGGCTCGGGTTTCCTTATTAGAATATTTAGAAAAGTGCGCGCCTGCGAAGGAGTAGCGGCTTTTAATGGAGCCGACGAGTTTTCCGAGGTGGTTTAAGGGGGCTAGGGGGGGATTTTTCGGGGGCTGCGCACCTGTTAAAATTAATTGCTTCTGTCTGCGGCGTTGGATTTAATGGCTGCGGGCTTGCGAAATTGTGCGCGGCTTCGATCGCGATCGGCGGGCACGAATAGTTGTCTGGAACGAATGCTAAGTGAGGTTAGGATTTTTTTCGGGTTTCGTAGCAGACGCTTTAATGAAGCGTTAAATTAAATGGGTTCCGACGGGTTATAAGAGCTCGATGCGTTTAAATTTACTCGTTTATTCCGCTGTTATGGAATCGATAGTCCACATAAAAATGTTTATCACTTTCTGATCACACCCTCGGCAAATCGAACTCCCATCAAACCCTACAACGCCCCCTACTCAAACCATACCCTAACCTACAACGCCAAAGAAACCGAACGAGCTCTTGACTCGTTCAAAAAACTCACGAACCCTTCAGCGCTCGTATATAATGACCGGCGCATCATCCCCCGCAAAAAAATCCACCCCCCAGCAGGCACCAAGGTAAACGAGGCCGCGCGCGGCGCCCTCGCATTGTTAGCCCTGTATAATCAATACGCGCGGGGGCGATATCGTATAGGGGGGGTACCTCCACGCTGCCGGGTACACATAATGGGAAACACCGCAGCGCCTGCTCCGAAACAACGTCGGGGCTGTAAACAAGGAGGAGATATGGATGCGGGGGTGGGCGAGGAGAGAGAAGCGGCTCTCTTTGTGACGGGTGGATGGGGGCGGCTCTGTTGTGACGCGTTGAGAGGCTTGACTTTTTAGGCTGAGAGCTATCTGGGTAAATATCGAGTAATTTAATTAGCGGACCTATGGTAAGGCTTTTATTTGAGGAGGGATGTATTTTTAATAAATTTTGATAGCTTTGCGTGCGGGTGTATGAAAAGGGTTTCGGGGTTGTTGGCCAGTTCATTGCGTTCGTCAATCAGGCGTTTTCTTAAATCCACGTGTATACATACTTAAATTAAAGATTATAAGGAAATGATTAAAATATATAATATATGCAAATCAGCGCTGACCCCCATCCAAAAATCACAACTCATTCAATCTCACATGTTCCATTCACAAGCAAGCCCGCGTAGTGGCTTACAACGAAAACGCAGCCTTTCTTGGAAGGTCCAGCCTCGCAGCCAGTTTCGCAAGAGCCGGGGCCTCTCAATGAAATTCCTCGAAGAAGCGGAAATTTACATCCGCTCGTCAACGAAAAAGAAAAATACAGACTCACCTGCCAGCTCCGGCGCAGCATATCAGATTGACGGGGATCTGAGATCGGCCGTTTATTATCGAGTGAGCCAGGCTCGTATCAGCCTCGCCACGTGTTGATCCACGTGCTTTGGGCCGCAGAGCCAGCGGCACGTGGCAGTTTTGACAGGGCATTTTCGCCTCGACGCACGGATCCGTGATGCAGTGAGGATGCGCTTAATCAGGCCTGATTAGCGAGGGATAGCCGCTAATACTAAGGCACCTAAATGGGCTTTGTAATTCGATGGATACGAGACGGACGATAGGCACAGTATCAGCGTTGAATAAAATACGTGCTCGAACGTTTTTTTAAAGACAGTCGCGCGACGGTGAGTTAGTATCGATCCGCCGTGAATTTCACCTCCGCGTAAAAAGAGCAGCGAGGAAGAGAGAAGGAAAAAAACATCTTAGTCGAAGGGTAAGTGCGGCCGGGGCGCTTTCAAGCGTATATAGGAGAAAGAGAGAGAGAGGGAGTAACGAGAATCCATAGGGGGGGTATCGGTTTCAGGGAAAACTTCCGCGCCGGGCGATAAGCGCTCGGTTCTCGGCGCGAATGTGGAGCGTGTGCAGAGAAAGAGAGAGAGAAGTGCGCGCGGATCTTTGGCTCGCGCGTCGAGCCGGCATTGCTCCAGTTTCGACCTTTTTCTCACTGACATCGTTTCGGGGTGCTGCGCTTACCCGACGGCTCTCTTGCAACTGTACCCCTCGTGCTGTTCCAATTCGCGCTCTGCTGCTTGTGAAGGTGCGGGGAAAAATGTTGGATTTTTTTGCAGGGGAATGAAAGTTTTTCATATCGCGCGCGAGTGGGAATGTAGGCTGTGATAAATTTTTATAGCGCTGGGTGAATTGGAGATGGTTGTGGAGCGATGGTCCCGAGGCGTTTGTGTACATTTGAAATTACAAATTTTGCTTGCTTATATTGTCTCTAGCCTGCGATATTAAAGTTTCTCAATGTGAAAAAGCAAAAATTTGTGCATGTTAACATTTTATTAAATCTGACTATCGATTTGTTATTCAAGTTACCCTAAATTGATTAATAAAAATAATATGAAAAACAATTAAATTAATTTCGATGCATAAATGATACTTCCAATATTCACATTAAATTCAATCTAATCCTGCGTTATATTTAATATAATGACAATTAGTTCCCTCTAATGGGCCTGAGAAAATTTGAATAATTATGCCTAACTAATTTTTTTTTTCTAGCAAAAAAAACCTATTTCGCCCATCGAAAAACTTTCATTCCCATCATCCTCTCTTACTTACACCAGCCAACTAATTGAAACAGAAGCCATCAAAACATCTCCAACCCACGCTCTCCCAAAAATCCTCACCATCAACAATCCAATCGGCCTCAGCCGCGTATAATGGCCCCATCACACACACTCACACAGCCGACAGGAGCCGCACGCGTCCGCGCATATCGCAGCGGATTTTGAAACCGGAGCTTTCGGAGCAGAGAGAGCAGCCGAAGATTATTGTTTTGGCAACGCGCGGCCGTATCAGCGGGAGTCCTCTCTCTCTCTCTCACCGAGCGGCACGCGCCGCCAGCTATATATATATATATATATATATATATCCCTCTGCGCGCGCGCGCGATGCGTCCCATAACAACCCCATCATTATCGTGTCTCGGCGAATTAGTCTTATTACCGACGAGGGCGCGAGACCGAGCGGCACGAGCCGCAGCTGAAAATCATCCGGCTTCTGTTATGTATGACGCGTGTGTGGGTGTGGATGCGTCCTCGTCGAGGGTGGGAAATTGGAGGAGGGGAGACTGTGGATATGGATGTGTGGGAGCGATGATTGCCGGTAATGGGGCTTTTAGCCGACGACGCCTTTTTTGCGAGCGGGGGTGGCGTGCTTGTCGGTTTTATCCTGCTTGGGAACGTTGTTTCTCGATTTTTTGGTTTTTGTTCTGCTTTGAGGAGGTGGATGGTTAACGTTGGGTTGATGAAAGTCAGGAAATGGTTTGTTAATGTTGGTATTCATAATTGCATACGGAGATAAACGTATTGGAAAAATTAGTACCATTGTCTTATAAAACGATAACAGGTCTTTCAAACTTAATTGAAGAAACCTTATTGGATTAGAGTTATATTACACGGAGAGAACTTTTCGGTAAAAGTGAATAGATATCTACCCTGCCTCGAGCAACCGAAATCATCCACTGAAACAAACCATCCAAAATCACCCACCACCATCACCCAACCAAAACTTCCACATACCCATCTCCTCCAATCAACCTCGCCTGCAACCAATCTCCAAACCCAGCTATACCAACGCTCCAGCAGTTACAGAATCGCTCAGTTATGTCACCGCGCTGGCTACAACCCATCAGCCAGAGAACGAGCGAGCGCGCGATTTCGCAGTCCGCGCCGAGCTCGTGCGGTCGCGCTATATACCTAGGAGAGGAAGGCTAGCCTCGGCGGCTTCGCCGCGAGAAAGAATCATTTTATTTGCGGTCAAGCTCGCCCACAACGCTCCCGCCACGCGATGGGGTATCGCATGATATCGGGAAAAACAGTCTAAGCCAGGCCTCACGGCTGCCGGCATACGTTGTTTTTGCAAAACTCTTGCCGATCTGCCGCTTCTTTTTTTCATTTTCGAGCTAAAGTTTTTCCTAAGACTTGCTGTCTGTGTATGCAAGGCAATATCAAGTTACGCCGCGCGAGGAGCGCTGAGTCAGGTGCATACGTACGTGTATAGTGCGGCCACTGCGTCAGCTGATGGAGTAGTTGACGGGAAATCGATAGATGCGTTTGCATTTTTGGCGAGGAAGGAGACTTTGCTCGCTTGACTTTCGGCCGATCGCTCGGTGTAAATGCAGGCCATATGTGGATGCGCGCTTGCACTTGACGATGCAGCGGTTTAATGAGTAAAGCCTGGAGCGCTCTCGTAAATACAGCGCGCGAACGCAGGGCCGTTATAGCCCGCCGCGAAAGGACTACGAAGCGTGTAGGTATATATATAGTCTTGCACATCACGGATAAAGAGAAAGGCGTGGTAATTGTTTCGCCAATAACGCATTACAATGAGCCGTTGTTACGCACTTCCCTTGTATGTATATGTATGTATGGACTGACCAAATGGGGAGGACTACGCTGGACGTAAAAAACGTGCGATTCGCGTGCCGTTCGATTTCAGGTGTAAATTAACGACGATTTTTACGGTGCGTCGGTCAATTATTCGGTAACAGGCATACCCGAGTAAAAAAATAAGTCTGGACAAAGTTAGAGGGAGAGAGAATTTTATTCGAGTGGGATCGTGAATACGACCATTCGATAAATAACTGATGTTCCAACTTTTTTGGCTAAAAATGTCATATTAATGTGATTGATAAGCATGCACACTGCTTGAATGTGATGCGATAAAACGCCAAATTAAAAATAAAATAAAAACAATAAAATTACGTTTTTCAATACTTTCTACAAAAAATTATTTAAAATAATAAAAATAATAAAAGATTCATTAATTCATTAGTGGTACGCTCACGACATAAATTAATGAAAATTTCCACTAAATTTCAGTGAAAGTAATCTCACAGAAAAAACATTCATATATGCACTGATTAATCACTGAAAAATCTAACCACTACCAACATCAGTGAATTTTTCACTGATTTAAATGTAGAGAGTAGATTATCCAATTTTTAGAATTGTGGCTGATCGATAATATTGTACTTAAATTTACAAGTTGCAATCCGCATTTTATTAATACGCAAAAAACAAATATCTCTAATTCCCTTTAGCCACCAACGCAACAGCACGCAAGATCCATGAAAATGGAATAACCAGCTCTCAACTCCTCACCAAAACTTTCGAAAAAAAAAGTCACTTAGGACTTGTCCCGGATCGGTAATTTTCCCATAGCTTGTCCGTCCTGCCTGTTAACAGGCAACGAGCTGCGCACTCGTGTAGGAACAAGCTCGTTTCCCCGTCCGAACGCTCTCCAAAGCCCAGTCCTTCGCACGACGAAGCGAGCAACGAAGGGCAGACTCGGAGAAAGAGGACGAGAGGACCGTAACAGGCGCTCTAAGTACCGTATATCGCCGAGTCGCGCCTCGTGAATTTCCCCTCCTCGTATCCCCAGCGATGCAATCTCTCTCCCAAAGCCCCAGAGGAGAATCGCTCGAACGAAAGAGAGAAAGAGAGAGAGAGAGGAACAAGTTACACCCTATAAATACGCCCGGGTAATTGATTCAGTAATAACTAACTCAAGCTCGACTCTCCCTCTCTCTCTCTCTCCTTCGCGAAGTTGTGTGCTCGGACTCTCGTGGCCGAGAGAGGGAGAGAGTTTATGTGCCCCTCGTCATTTCGTTTCCTCTTTGTTTCTCCCAGCAGCGCGCGGGCTTTTGGCTTTTCGTTTTGGCTCTGTTGGTTTTGGCCGTCCGGCGCTTTTTGGCTGAGCGACTGATTAACTTTCGACGCGTCGACGCAGAGCCGCGAATTTTAATTTGATTTAGAGAGTCGAATCCAAGAAGTCTCGCGGCTTTCGAACGCCAGCTCGTAAATTCGCGCTTCCCGGAGAACGTAAAGCAAATTTCGATATGCTGAAAATTTTTGAGCCGAGCCACGCGCGCGCGCGCATGCATATAAACACGCATAACTCAAAGAGCGAGCTTTCTCCCGCGGCGATTAGATTTTCCATTGGGAATAACAAACGACGATTTATATCCGAAAAAGCGGCCGCCGCCTCAAATTACCGCGCACGACAATTTCGAAATTTCCGCGCGCAATAAACCAGCGTGTCCCTAGCCTCGAAAGGCAAAAATCCGCTCTCTCCCGCGAAAAACAATATTCCCCCCGATAACTCTCGAAAAATTATTAGCCCAATCAATTAATTCCTCCTCTCTCTCTCTGCCTCCTTTATCGTTTATCTCGCCACCTCGTTATCTCCGGCCTATCTCCTCCTCTTCTCCCTTTCCCATCTCTCTCCCCTTCTCGGCCCATAAATATGCATGCCGGTAATAGCGTGCGCGCGGCCTCGCGAGCGCGGGGTTAAGCTCGTACGTCAGCCGGACGCTCGCTCCGCGGCTATACCCGCCCTTTTTTGTCGCCCGGGCGAAACAATAAGTCGCGGAAAGCAGCGACGCCCACCCGCACTCGCGCCTTCCGCGTTCCGACGCTGCCGAGAAAAGCCGTATTTTCTTAAGGTCTCTGTGAGAATTGTTGAGTGTGTGATTATGTAGTGATGCGTGTGTGAGTGAGCTTTGGATTGAGGAGTGGGGGTTGGCTGATGGTTTACGATGTGTGGAGGCTTTTTTGAGGGGTTTGACCAAGTTGGACAATGGGAGAGTCGATGAGCTGGGTTTTTTGGATGGGCTGGGAATCGCGGGATTGACAGGATAATAGGCGAGAGGGAGAAGTGTCGATGATTAGTTGTGGCGCGCTTTGCCGCCTGCTCTATGATGAAGTGTTGTGTTACGAAATTTATTGTCGGCTGTGGTGAGGTATTAAATATTAAGCTTCGGCGCTTTTGCATGCGAGAGAGAGTCGACGGGGAGATAAGCGCAAAATAAATGAAATTTAATGTTTTTGTTAACTTTTGCATCGCCGAGCGCCCCGGAATTATCGTAAATTCAGCGTATATATTAAAATTTAAACAGACAGCGCGCCGCTTTAAAACTCAACAAGCCGCGCAGCATCCTCTAAAGTATATTCAGATAAAGCTGATAAAAAGCGATCTCCCCGATAACAAAATCTCATCGGCCGCTCGCGAAAGACTACATAAATTTCGGCGAGCTCGGCTCTCCTCCCTTCTTCCACCTCTCTTTCACTCGATATCGGGGAGCGATCGATTTCCTCTAATTTGACGCTCTCCCCGATTCTCATTATATCTCTCTCTCCTTATAGCCGCGAGATTCGCAAGGCTCCCTAAATTTTAGCGAGCGCGCTTCCGCTTGGGATTAATTTTGCCGCTTTGCGAAGTTTGAACTATACAGACTCTCCGGTAAAGTTGGATGGAAACTGGGGCCCTTAAACGCTGGCTGGATTTTTCTGAGTTAGTTTTCTCTTAATTGATTCTTCGAAGCCGATACTGAGATTTCGAGAAAGCGTGTATAGAGGATCGATCGGCAAGACTGTAATAGTGCTGCAAGGATCGAGTTTATAACTAGATTTTATAATTATTACGAAATTCACTGTTAAAACGCTCTTACTGAAAATATCAATCCCATTGATTTATATACCATTATGCGTTATTTCTCCGTTAAGAACGTCTAACCATATATAAGCCCAAAAATTCTAATGAGCACCAGCCAGTCATCGAAAAGCAGTGATCGTAAAGTACGAGACCCTCTCAATCGGCAATTTCGATCGGCTCCCAAATTACGCTCTTTTTACCCTCCCCCCAAAAAAACCCACCTCCCATCAGAACCCGAAACGAAAAGTGATTCCCATCTCTCCCTCATATCGCCGCTCCCCCAACCTCGCACACATCGCATACCTCCCCTCCCTCCCCATCCGAACCAAAACCAAAAAAAAAGAACCGATCGCAGCCCACGAAAGTATACACACATAAATAACCCGATTACCCGAAGTGCCGATAATCTGCATGCAAATGGCCGCTTTCGAATTCCGCATGAGCGAGGGCCGGCGCTGCAATCTGCATGCGGGAGTGGCTCGCCCCGAAAAAAGAACCAGAGCGGCCCGCGCGCAATATAAAAGAGCCCCGGAGAGCTGGCAAGAGCTGCAGAAGGGGGCGAGGGCCTAGGTGTTAAAACACGGTAATTAACAAGCCCTCCCGGGAGCGCGAAAGGCCCCCGGAGAAGATTTACTGCTCTCAGGCGCTCGCGCGCGCGCTGCCGTATTTTATGAAGCCAGAGGAGGAGGAGCGCTCGAGGAGTGTTAACCAGGCATCGATCATCGCAAGCTTTTACGAGCGCGGACGCCTCCTATATATGAAACATTCATGCCGCGCGCGCGCGCGAGTGGCTTTATTATTATTCCCATTCGCGCGCGTCGCCGCTTTAATTGCGGCGATTCGCGATTTGCATGCGCGACGCGCGGCTACCTGATAATTGCGGCTTGGAGATGGGGCAGGAGTAGTTTTTCCGAGTGGCTTTTAATTACTTGTCGCTCGGGTGTACGCTGTTTTGTATAAGGTGTATTAAATAATTGAGGTGATTAAGTGTGGTGAATTCTCTTTTTTGCGTTTCGAAAGAGGCAGGAGCGCGATTTTGAAAATTGAATGGACTAATGGAACGCGCTCGGCGAGGAGCACGTGCAGCGGGTTTTTGATCAATGTAATATCTAGGCTCATTAGGGGCATGTAAAATCGAGCGTTCGAGTCGATCGATTTATAGCCCCGCGGTTCCCAGACGCCGTTCACTCGTACATATACGTATGCACACGCACGTGGAGTACGCGCTTTCATTAATGTTTAGCGCTGGCGAGCGTCTAACGATAATCTAAACGTAAATCCCGTCCGTAATAAGAAAAGCAGGCGTTGAGTAACCTACGACGCGTATACCTACTTTCAAAAAATCTCTCTCCTAACTAATTATCCTAATCCAGCGTAACTCACTCTAGCTCATTATGAACGCTTAATTAGCGATCTCTCAATGCTGGCTCTCCATAACTCAGGCCATTGTTCATTAAGCTTTTCGACACCGCGTCGCGCGAAAAATCAATTCCACCTCTCTCTCACTACTTGGCCAGCTCCATTCACGAAGCTGGAGGAGAGAAAGAGAAGTAAAAGGCGCAGAGGCGCTCGCCGGGGGGAATTCGCGTTCTCTCTCTCTCTCTCTCTCTCTCTCTCTCTTTCTCGTCATAAACAAAAGCAAGGAGTAATTGATTCTCTAATAAGTTAACGCGCCCGGGACGTAATGTATTGCGCCCCGCATCGGCCGGGCTTGCCTGGAGATTTAAGGCCGGGGCCGAGGCGAATAATAAACCCAGGCTGCGAGGAGAGCTGCCAGCACGAAGGAGTCCGAGAGCTATCGGAGAGTTCTCGGGTTCGCGCGAGTGTTGCGGAGAAAAATGCCGGGGATTTTTCGCTGGCTGGGTTTTTTTAATTGCGGGGTTTTGGACGATGGGGGTTTTCCGAGTGGGGTTTACATTTGGGACAGGGGAAAGTTGATGGGTATGTTCTTGATGGGAGTTGTGCGTTTATTAATTTTTTAAAAGAATTCGTTTAGAGAAATGCTTTTATTACACATTTTTAGATGTAAAAGAGTAAAAAGTCACTTACTCTACATGAAAAATCACTTGCACGCGTCTTTACGTAGAATAAGTGTTTTGTCCACTTTACGTTTTAGATAGCAGAAAAGTTTCGAACAAATTTTCGCACCGATTCAACACTATAGCAACAACTAGCTCCAAGACGATATAATACAAACGCATACAGGCATTCCAAAGTTTATTAAATTGTTCATAATACCCCTCGCAAAAATCATCTCCCGCATCAAACATACAGCCTTGCCCTCACTCCTATCTCTCGCAACCTCACATCAAAACATCAAACAGTTCAGCTCATCGGTATTAGACGGCGAGCCGAGCGCGCGATTACAGCGGGCGCTCGATTTTCCAAAAGTCTGAATACGATAATCTCAGCGCGTGCTAAATTTTAAGCACGTGCTAGAAATCCATACTCGGTACATAACAGCGCTCGGAGCCGCAGCGCCTCGAATATTTCGCAATTTCGCGAAAACATTTCGTAAGTGGACTCCCCCGTGTGTGTATCCCAAGTGCGCCGAGGTATTCGAAAAATCGCGCCTGCGCAAGAGAGAGAGAGAGAGAGAGGGTAGCCTATCATTATTACGATCGTGTTCGATGCGTCTTGTGGGAAAGCTGAGCTTTGAGATTGCACTGGGCGGCATAATCGTCGGCATTGCAAATGACATTGCCAGAGCAATTCATTGCCGTGATTCATTAGAGCTGTCGTTGTCTGTGGATTAAAAAAAGCGCTAACCGATAGGTTCGATTTGTCCCGTATATAGATCCAGCTTTAAAAAATGCAAAGTCCCAGTCTGTTAATTACCGAAGTGAAAGACGTTACCCGCGCTTGAACACCAAACCGCAGAAAAAATCGAAAAACACGGTCCCTCACATTAAAATTAAAGCTCGCGCCGAGCCGCCAATAATAAAAGAGCCGCGGCGCATATCCACCCGAAAAATTCCCATCCGCGCACAGCCGCGCTCTCATTAACATAGCCGCGAAAAGATTAATAATCCCCTGCGAGCCTTAACCATAAAGGTGCGATATTTCGCGCGCGTAATAAGGCAAAAGCGGGCCCTCCGCTCTCGCTAAAGACAGCTCGTTACACGTACGTAGCCGCGCATACACAAGTATAAAGTCCGCGCGGTAATCGTCGGCTTTCGCGCTCGCGGCAGGCGGCCACGCGCGTATTCCCCTAAACACGGTCATCATCTTATCGCTCTCTCTCATATACTGTTCGCTTCGTCGACGCGCCGGGCGACTATATAATAAGAGCCGCGCGCGAGCGGCGCTTTTCGCAGGCGGCCTCTCTCGTAAATTCGATGATGGACGATCGATCGCGCCGAGAGATGAGAGCAGCGACGGGTTATTTACGAGGTGGGTATGCGAGGGGACGCGATCCGTTACGTCAAAGTAGCCTGGAAATTATTTTATAATGCGAGCAGGCGCGGGATTGTAAAGTATAATGAGGAGGGGGGTTTTTTTGGGAGTCGGGTGAAATTTATGGGTATGGATTGATTGACTCTTGTTTTGGCGGGGATGGGCGATGAAAGCGGCTTTTTTAGGGGGATTTGGGTGGGAGCTTATTAGGAGTGTGTGGAATTTCAGGGGATAATTACGTAACTGGCGAGTGCAGCACTTTCTGCACGTTATAACGAGGCGCTCGCAGCGCACGAGCCTACATGCACTATAGCTCGCAGGCGGCTATATCCCGATCGGACGTCCGGATAACGGCCTCTCTCAATAAAGCCTCCGCAAATGAAAATCCATCTCTAACTCCGAACGCTCTCTCCCTCTCTAAACGAACCCAAGAAGGAGCGAGAGAGAGATGGGAAATCAGAGATGTGAGAAAATGTCCCGTGTGCACTCTAGCCAAAGCGAAAGCTCGCTCGAGAAGGCAGCTTGAAAAAAAAAAAGATCGGCCAGCGCGATTTCGCACACGTATGTATATACGTACACGCACACAGATGGAGAGAAAGAGAGAGGAGAGAGACATGGGTATCGCCGATAAATCGCGCTCGCGGAGGGCTCCGGACAAATAACGACAAGCCTCATTACTATAAACACGTCTCTCGCGAAGTCTCTCTGCGTGTGGCTCTTCCCCCTCGGCGCGCGAGCGCGTCGCCTTCCTTTTTGCCCCCCTCGCGCGCTCCTCACCGTCCCTTTTTCCCTTGTATACGTATATACGCTCGGCCGAGTGTGTCTCGGGCTTGTTTAAAGTCCGATATTCCCGCGGGCCTAATCGGCCCGGCCGATTTCTCGCGTGTCTCGGCCCTTCTTTTTTTCTTTCCTCGCTCTCTCTCTCTCTCCTTCCTCGTTTTCTTTTTCCGCTGCTAATAAACACGGATGACTTATGGAGCGCGCGATGGAGGTAGGTATATATAGAGGGTTGAGCAGAGGGGAGATTGAATAATCCTAAATTAGAATCGATGACTGGGAATCATTTTTCTCGCGAGTAGCGCGCGCGCAGCATCGAGACTGAATAAACACGCGCGTAAGGTTGGTTTTCGAAAATTGAATGTCGGCCGTAAATTTTAAGTCGCGGTCGGCTGTAGGCGCGGGCAGTCGGGCTAAATATTTGGTTGGGTTGATGCGCCGCGAGTGGAGGCTTCGCTGCGAACATTAGTTGGGGATCTGCATAGGTACCGATTTGCAAGGAGATTTTTCCATTACGTGTGATAATATGTGTAATTAAAACTAGTTTCTAAACGTACACAGTTTTTTACGTAAATGTTTTATTACTAAACGATACAAAGGATTAATTATCTTATCTTTTAATTACACATAAAAATACAAACATTGTGTAAAGTATACCCAGTACATGTATTTTCCATTTTATACAAAATCTAGTTCTTTATTTTACTATACGAATTTAAACGTTTAATGATAAACAATTCATTTTTTCAATAAATTACAATAAATTTCAACAATACTCGCACATACGTCAAAAAGCAAATCAATAAGCACCCTTCCACTGCCCTTTATTGACACAAAGTCTACCTCCGAATTAGCTCGTTCCCATCAAACAATAGCCTTAACCTCATACCCATCAAAACTCTAAAGAGAGACGAGCTCCGCGTGCTCATATATCGATATTGCGACCATATCAATTAATTTCGGAAAGTGGTTACGCATACAACCAGCCAGCGATGTAAATAGCCCATTGTACGCTCGGCGAGCGCTAAATTAAAAGAGGGAAGCTTTACGCGCGCACCTGGCGAATCGAGGCGAGTTAGCAAACGCCCGGCGAAAAACATATTTCTTCGGATAAATTAGGTGTAATATCGAGCGTGAACTTTGGCTTTGAAGAGGGTATATATACGCAGGAGACTGGCTATCGCGGTAATCGGTTTGTTTTACCGTTATCGTCGTGATTAAGATGATTCGCTGAGGAAGTTTATGCTGGATAAACTTTTATGTGTTGCGTCGTGAGCATGGTGTAAAAAAAAAGTTTAAGTGCGATTAGGTTGAAGATTGATTTTGATGGGTAATATCTGATAACGTATGTTTTTGGTTAGTGAGTAGTCGATATACGACGCGTTAATTTTGAGAATGTATGGAGATTCTTTATAAATTGAATGTTTAGATACTTAAACGCAGGATCAGTTTTATTAATTCTTAATCTAAATAAATATATATAAAATTATTCTTTTATTAGTTAAATCACATTTCCTTCAACAAATTCGCCAAAATAATTATCATTATACAAAAACAACAGCATTAAACATTGCAAAGCCACCAAAATCCACCCACTCCGCCAACTCTCCTCAACAAAACCCCGCAATAACTCAAATTTTTTCCACCCATCTATTAATTACCCCATCTTGCACCTGCGCAAACGTCCATCCACACACCAACCACCCCCACCCCACAAAAAACCCAGGAAGGGTCCGATATTCAACCAGCTCACCAGCCGCACGCTCGCGGTAATTTCTCAGCTCGACCAGCCCGAGTGGGTGGATATCCCATTATTTCGCATCAGCGGAACGCGGCGCGCGACTCGGCGCGTGTACGACTCGTGTAAGCCCGGACTTTCTCACATCCCAGCTCTCTCTCTCACTTGTATATATGTTGTTCTCTCGCTTCGATCTTTTTTATAGCGTGGATTTTGCGTTTTCCTCACCCCTGCGATGTACATAGTCGGCATTTAAACTGTTACCTCAGCGCGGCTTAAACGCCGCTTAGCCCCGGCGCGCATTAAACCTTTTTTCTCGCGGCTTTCGGAAATATGAGGGGAGAGGTGTGAAACGGCTTTTTAAGTGCCGGCGAGATTGCGGGATGTGTGCCCGATGGGCCTTTGTTTTGTTTGCCGGGCGTTAATGGCTCGTGCCTGGGCGCAGGATAAACACAAAATTTTCGCAAGCAATGAGCGAAGTAAAGTGATGGTTATGCACCTCTGGGAATGAGCATTCGAGCGATCTCGTGTATATTTTAGCGTTTTTAGGAAAGTCAAGAGCGAGCGGAGACTGCTTGAAATACGTTTTTTTTTTTTCAAATTCGTTATTGGCTTTGAAATTGCGTCTTCGAGCAATCAAGCGCTGCGTGGAACTCTAATAGACCTTGCGGTATTCAAAATCATCAATCAAAAAACTCTTTTGCTATTTACAATTCAATTAAAAATTACACTCGCTCGCTACTTTTCATTAACAAAGTCGCGCTTTATTAATGCGGCCAATAAATTATCCACCAGATCACGCGCGCACACCCACCTTTTTCTACAAAACATTCAACCCTACCTATACATCCAACACGCATAAAAAAAGGCCAAAGAAAAAAAACGAACCAGCACTCCTCGCGAAAGACGAATCCTCATTCCAAAGCCGGCTCTCGCTCGTTCACAGCCCGAAGACTGTAGTTAGCGCCTATTAATATCATCGATCCCGATCGATCGCGTCTTGGCGCTCGCGCGAGGCGTCATAATGATACGCTTCAACCAGCTCCGCGCGTCCGAGCCAATAGTCCGATGCGTTTCTGCGCGCGCACCGGCTGCCGCCTAATTTCCCCCTCTCCTCGTCTTTTTTTCTCGCGCATGCGCGCGAGGGACGCGGCACGTACGAATAATAACATGCTATTAATATATTGGCGAGCGCGAGATTGAAATGGTTTTCGAGGCTGGGATGATAACGAGCTTGCTGGATAATAAAGAGAAAGCTTGAAGATGGGTGCCTGGTGAGGATTCCGCGAGTTTTGATGGGGGTATTACGGGTTGATGGTGTGTACGGATCGGTACGTATATGGGTATTGGAGGAGCGAAGGTAACGAGGAATTTTCGAATTTAGCAAGTTTGATGCCTTTTCTGGAGGATTTTTTATTGATTGCGAGTTGGATGAACTGCTGGGAATTTAGTATTCTTTTGTTCTTTTTAGCGATGAAGTTTTCATGCGCTGTTTTTTATTTTGTTTTTCAATTAATGATGATTTTAAGCAATTGTGAGTAATCTAATTTTTGGAAATTGTAAAAAGTGTTAATTTAAGGGCATGACTTGCAGGGCTCGGATCTCAATTGAGACCGCTTCAACAAACTGTCAGGCGATTAACAGAGGCACCTGTGATATAAAACATGTTTTACAATAATTTTATTATTTCTGCAAAAATTTTGTATACGTTTGTTTTGTTTTGTTTTTTTTTTTTTTTTTTTTTGGATACGTTTGCGGTTTGTATTCTGTAAAAAACTTATGTTGTAGCAATGTTTGAATCTGATACGAGCTGATATTCAAACATTGTAGTATATAAATAAAAATCGTGAAACACCGATATTTTTGTTTTTGATCTTAAAATTCTAAAATGTCTTTTCACGACTCACGCCTAAAATATTTGCTCACTTATTTTGTTCATTTTCTCAAAACTATCAATTTATTTCTCTTTTCTGAAAATATTTGGACATATTGAATTAGTGGATTCGTGCCAAATTTCCACACCACTCTACAGTATAGTTGTATATTTTCGTTATCTTATCTGTATTTTATTATTCCTCCTAACGTTTTTTTGCTGGAACTTACATACAAGAGAAAATGAAAGTAAATTATTATCATTATTGTTATTACTACTAGTACTTTGATCGAAAATTATGTGCAAAATCGTTTGTAGGTGTTCTTTACAAGATAGCTCTGTACCTATACCGTAAAAATGGATTTACTCATACCAAAATACTGTTTCAAGTCATAACTCAGATTCTTTTTCTTCTAAAAAAGGTAAAAGAGAATTAACTCAACTTTAACTCTGTAACAGACAAATAATTATCTGTGCTTTTACATTGTAAAGTAGTTAAAGTATGCCATTATCTTTAATAATTCTAGATCAGATAACGTTTAACAGATTTTGATAACTCTGTATAGCAAAAAATTCCACAAGTTTCCTTTTAAAATATTCCGCGTCTCTTGTGCAATTAACTTGCGATCATGCTCAAAGGGAACTGGATCGTTTTGATGTCTATCTCAGTGCGGACATTACGTCTATGAAAGTACCTTTCGAAGACGTTTTCATTGTATCTGTTCGTAATATCAAGAATCCTCGATCTTTACTAATCGTTTGATTATAACAAGCTCTGGCAATTTTATTACTGAATTTTCAGAAAATAATTCTAGTATATTTAAAAAGACTATTTAAAGAAGGAAATTAATTTTTAAAAATCGCAAAATAAAAAATTTTAATTCAACAATTTAGAATGATTAATTTAAAATAAACAATGTAATTTTTAGTCCTGCATCATTTTTTTAAGTTCATGATAAAGTTTTGCATACAAAATAACGCTCGAAGTTCAACAGGTTAAATAAAGTAATCCATACATTCTTTATCCAAAAATGGTAGCTCCCAATTATTACACCATTTATGTATTATTTATGCATGTTTATCAAAATAAAGTCCAAAGTCATAAAATTGTTATAGTTAAAAAAAATTTAAGAATTTTATATTAATAAAGAAGACAAACTTATACTTTAAATAAAAAATGATAAGTGTAATTACGTAATTTGAAATTTTTGATTAAATTAACATGAATGTTGCTCTTGATATACTATAAATTTTGTATAATAATAAGGAAACATTTGGGTAGCTATAATAAAAGCTTTAAAATTTTACTTACATGAAACCAAAATAATGTATATTCCCTTCTTGAGCAATACTTCAGAATATGGTGTTAATTTATTGATGACTTTCTTCAAAATTTTGTTTCAATAATCATCAAAGATTTTTACTAAACATTAATTATTCATCAAAATATAACTTGCGTATAAAGTCAAATGAAACAAAAGTTCTCTAACGAAAAATATAAAAGAATCATCCATTCACTCAACCGTTACACCTGTTAGAATCTCCAGCATTTAAACTCTAGGGAGTTTCACATCCCAGATAACACGACGACGCGAGCCCAACAAACGTCCCTAGACACTGGCAAAACCTACTCACAAAGAACCTCACTCCGATAAACCCAAACAAACAAACAAAATCCACGCCTCCCAAACTTCAAAACCTCCTTCCTCCAAATCTCACTCAACCCTCCCCAAATCCTCCCAAAACCCCTCGCTTAACCGATAACATTCGCAACAGCACCGTCACCTCCTCCAGCAGTACACAAAGCAGACGATGTCGCCACTTGACGGAGTACCCCTTTTCATTTCATTCAACATCTCAGCCGAGAGGGCAGCTCCGGACAATGCGCCTCGTCGCGCTAAACCTATATACATCTCGCCGTCCCATCCTTATCTAACCCGTGCAGAGGCATATATACATACCCGGGGGGCGCGCGCGCGCGCGTGCGCCGCCAGTACACATCGCGCTGTTCGCGCAGCCTCCGCGCGAGAGAAAAATAATAAACAAAAGGGGAGAGAGAGCGAGAAAGAGAGAGGGATTCGAGAAACGACGAAGCTAGCGCGCTGGGCAGCTATATACTTACGCTAAGGTATATACCCCGCGACTGTGGAACGCGCGTTGCGCAGTGTGTGTCCAGTCGAGTATAGCCCGGACTGTATACTCTCGTCTAATCCCCCTCCGAGGAGCGTATCAAACGCAGATACAGACAGCAACAATAATGCGAGCCCGAGAAGCTGGAGTGCTGCTAGCGGCGAGGACGACCCGCGAGCTCGGCGTCCACTGAGATACAGCGAGAAAGCGAGCGTGTCCGCGGGATAAAAAAATCGCATTGTGTGTGCGGGCGCTGATCACTCGGCTAGGTCGCGCTTGCGGACGAGCGAGCCACGACAATAGCAGCGTAGAGCGAGAAGAGGAGCCATCGGACAGAGGTGAGAGTATAGTGTATACTTTATGTGTCGACGAGAGAAAGAGAGTGAAAGAGCGAGTGTCTGCAGTGGCTGAGAGAGAGAGGGACGCATGTACGGAGGGGGCCAATCCCCCTGTCTTTCTCTCTATCTACCTGGTCCGTGTATGTACCTTTCATTGCCCCCGTCGCGGCCCACCTTTCGGCTCTCCCGATTTCATTCACGGCCCTACGGACAGCGCAGATTTCGCGTCGCGCTGATCTAGATCCCTTGGCTGCGGCGATTCGCGAAAAAAGAAGGCGTTCACACACGTATGCACGCTACCGCAGCCCTTTGACCTTCCGCTTTTGTCGCGCGCTCGGCCAACGCGGCTCGCTTCGCTTCTGCCAGCAAGAGAGACGCCTCTTGGATGAGGAGCGCAGGCGAATTTGCACCAAGTGTAGATGAAAAGACGTAAGTAAATCGTATTGCGAGCGAGAGGAAAAACATTGTGCGCGAGCGCGTCTAATCGGTTTGAGACACGGGGAAAGGGTAGAGGCGAGAATTAGAGTGGTTCCAGGAGGCTTTGGGAGAAGGGAGCAGTGGATGATAACGATCTGTTCTTGCAGGTTCCAAGATGAGCGAGGGTGCACCACCGAGGACCAAGCGCAACGGCGCGCGAACCTTCAAGAATCCACCGCAGCCTCACATGTGTATACAGGACTACATAATAGTAAGCGACAGAGCATTTCCTGTTGAGCTGAGCTTATACTTTCTTGGTCATGATTGCAGTTTGTAGAGCTTTCATTGTGCTTTGTTTACAGGGTTCTAAGCTTCCGTGCTATATCAATGTGCTGTCGTGGGAGAAGGTTGACATGCCCGCCAGTCTCAACCAGCCGCTTCCACTTTACGGTGGAATGAAGCTGAGTCCACCGAGAACAGAGGACAAGAACACCTGTGTGTTTGCAGTTATTGCCAATCCTGAGGTTCTCAGACTGCGAGGGAAAAATGCCAAGGATCAAAATGTGAGTGTGAACATGAAAAATTGTTGATGCATTTGTGTTTTAGAGTGGACCTAAGAAATTGTTAAAAACATCAGAAAGTACATTTGCAAAAAGAACTGTTGATGCTTTTAACAAAGAACATTTGGATGAATTTAGGTGTTTACGGTTCGTTGCTGCATGAAATTGACCCAAACATTCAAATGAAGTTTATTGATTTTAAGTCGTAGTCAAGTAGAAGTGATATATTTGATAAGATTGCCACTGCAGGGGCACTTAATTTTTTTTATTCTAACACTTTCCAAAAAAGTAAACTATACGTTTTTGTAATAGTAGATGAGTGGTAAGGTAAATATAAAGGACTTCAGAAAATATTATTTTTAATTGAAATTGTTTATATACTTTACAGGACCAATCAAGTTTGATAGAAGTGCTATTAGATTTTGTAGAATCAATGAATAAAGGAGTAGTGTTCAATCGTATTTACAACATCCTAAAAGATCGAGATATTACTGGAGAATTAAAAGAAGTGTGGATTGCAGTGCAGAATCAGAGAGATAGGGAAAGTTTGCCAAATCAGCAAGAAACTTGGATTGATGGCCAGCCTGTTCCTCAGTATTTACAAAGTATTGATCAGCAGCAGCAACAGCAGCAGCAACAACAGCAGCAACAGCAGCAGCAGATGCAACAGCAACAGCCAATGCAAGTGGTCCCACAACAAATGCAGCAGCAACAGCCACAACAACAGATGCAGCAGCAGATGCAACAACAACAATCACCACTGCAACAGGTTCCTCAGCAAGTTCAACAGCAGCAGCAAAATCAGCAGATGATGCAGAATTCGTTCATGATGTCACAACCTCCACAGTATCAGCCTAGCATAGTTTATAATCCAATAGCCAGCAATGAGTGTTCGAATTACGATAGATATAATTACCAACAACAGAACCCGGTAACTGTGAGTCAGAATGACCAATCCTATCAGCAAGGTCCAATGCTGGTACGATCGTATAATAATGGAAATGGCTCGCGAATGGATCAGGATAGATACAATTATCGCGAGCGTGGTAGGTCGCTGCCTCAGCAACCGATGCCTAAGCAACAACCGCCGCCACCTCAGCAGCAAAACTGCCCCGCATATACGGCCTCACAGTACCACTTCCAGCAATTGCCGAGGCAAATGGTGCCTCAGTACGTCAACTCTAACATGAATCCAAACTATGGTGGTCAGGTAATAAACATTTTTCATTGCAAATCTTCAATTTACTTATTCGATTTCAAAAATATGACAACAGTTAGAAAACAATGAATTTACACGTGATTACAGATGAATCCAGTCGTGACAAACCATTACACGGATTACATGATAATGCAACACCAACACATGACCTCGGGCATGGAACAGCGCCAAGTGGAGAACCAGATTCACGCCGAGGTCCACAGAATGCAGCAGCAGCAGCAAGAGCAGCAAATGCATGTGCCGCCGCCTCACATGCAGCAGCCCGCGCCGCAGTATCAACCGTCCGGAATGAAGGTCTTTGAATATGCTTATCTTCAGCGCGTGGGTGGAGTGCAAAAGACCAACGTTGGCAAGCGTCAAAACAACTCGCCCACGCATCTTAAACAGGGACCTTCCGTGCCGAGTGTTGTTCCCGGAGGGCAACCTAAAGAGGGAATTACGGAAAATCCCACGAAGCCTAAATCACCGGTTAAGGTAATATAAATTATCATTGACGTAATAATTGTTGAATATTTAATTGAATGAAACATATAAAAAGGGTATGTTTTATTTGCTGAAAATGTAAATACTTTCTAGGTTCTTCAAAGAGATCCAGCTTTTCAAAACAAGCAAAATATTTCTCAATCTTCTCCAGAAAAAAACTCAAAGAACTTGGAAAAGAATATGGATGAAAATAACGAAGCTTGTAATGTGCAAGTAACGGATCTCGATGAAGAGGATACGAAACCTAAAGACATTTCCGAGACGACCAACGAAGTCATCTCTAAGAAACAAGCCTTAGATAATTATGCTGCCGCAAAAGAGCCGAAAGAGCTCACAGATTACCCAAGAGAAGCTAAGACTCCAGCTGTAGAAAATCCAACGTCATCGTCTTCCGAATCTCTCGTACAGGAATCGAAAGAAGTAAAACAACCACATCACTATAATCAAAAACAGAGGTCTCTTAAAACAGTTTTAAAGAGAAATAAATCTTGTGCTAATGATGTCAAGGTAAGATTTTAATTTTGATAAATATATTTTTTATATAATAACTAATAAAAATTTATATTTTACTTTTTTATATTTACATTTTATTTTACTTTTTTTATAACTAAATTTATAGGTTTGGGCAAAGGATTCAAAGGGTCCTAAAAACGGTATGAGAACTAATTTTGAACAAATGAACCCGAGCGCAGTCGAAAGGCTTCATGATAAGGACTCTGAGGATCATATAAAAGGATCTCAGAAACGAACAGATTCAAACACTGGATGGAATGTTCATTTAAAACAGAAATCATCGGATAGTCCTAAGCGTACCCAGTCTACTGTTAACAGCATTATTAAAAGTGTATTTAAAATACATCAAGGAAATAATACTAGTGGAGATGATGACGGAACGGGAAAGAAGCAGAAGGCCAATGGACAAGTGAAAGCAAATAGTAAAGTAGTTACAAATGAGAACGAAGATACAAATCAAGGTATGCACTTTCACATTTTAAATATTATGTTTTGTGTTATTTTATATTTATTTTAGTAATACATAAATCAACGTTCTTTGTATACTTATATTTAGTAGTATTCTAGTTATATTTTATATTTTTAAATCGAGTTTTAATTATTATATTTTATAATTTTAATCGATTATTAATTAAATTATAATATTTGGTTAGTAAATATGTTTTACTAATACTTAAGGACTTTTTAGGTTATACAATTCTAAAAAAATCGGAAGTGACGACGACGTCGACGATGAGCACGTCCGAAGAAGTGGTAAACGAGATCGCACAGCTATCGATTCAAGACTGCAAAGATACAACGGAAATGAACGCCGTTCTTTCGTGATAAGCATAGTTTTAGCCAGTAATAAGATAAACAAAAACAAAAAAAAATTTTTTTTGACAGCCCGCTGATAATAACCGGAGTAAGATCAGTGTACATAGATAAGTTTATCAATTAAGAAAAATAATTTAGGCTACATTCAATTAGCTTTTTGAAAAAAGGAAGGAAAGATAAAAGTGTGCAAAAAAGGATAATATGCAAAAGGAATGAACGACAATTCTACAATCTGAAGAAAAGAATTTTACTTACTCTTTCTTCGATGTGTTTGAATTGAGGATTAATTTATAGGATTTGCTGGCGAGGCTGTGAAAATGATTTAAGGTATTTCCTGAGAGGAAATAAAAATGAAAATAAAATAGATAAGTTTGACGAATGAGGAGAATAGATGTTCCGACAAAGATAAAACTCAGTTCTGAATGCTTTTGAAGTAAGGAGTGCAAAGTCGCGCTCTCTCATGCGATGGACTGACATTAACCTATTTTTTAAAACTATTACGCTATGGAAGAAAAACTCCCGTCGGTTTTAATATGCCGAGAATGGCTCCGCAGGGACGCCCTTTTACGTTCCTACGCTGAATACGCACTGTGAATTACTAAGTATGTTAGACGATAAAGAGAAGCGGTTTGACGTTATTTAGAAATAACACTAAATGACACAGTGAAAAAATAATTATCAACGCGAACAATGAGGAAAAAATATCGACAATTATCAAAGTATCAAGGATAGTAGTTGTCATGAAATCTCGTACTCTCTTTTGTATATTTATAGATGCTTAGCTTTCAAGTTTTAAAAACATACATTGTTAAACATTCACGTATTAATTCATGTGATTAGTTTATTAAACATAATTTTTATCTATTCGGAGTAATTAAATTAAGTTTAATCAATTGAACGTTTATATGCAAAGGACAAAGACGAGATTTAGTAAAACAAATTCAATATTAAAAATACGCCAGCAAAAAATGATAATAGTACGATCCCAGTCCACGTTAATTGCTAAAAAAAAAGGGCAAACGAAGAGTTTTATCTTTAACCAAGTGATTCCTTATGAGTACCAAGAGCTGATGTAGCTAATTTAGACAGTGACACCCCAGTGATGTTGAAGTGATGTAAAAAAATTGTAAGACAAGCTATGTTAAAAATAGTTACATAACTAAAATAAAATATTAGGGAATAATAATAGAGAAAGAGAGAGAGAAAAACTAAAAGCCAGCAATGCACTATGACATACTTATCTGTTAAAAGAATACGAACACACGCAATATATCGTAATCGTATAAAAGCCGCGAGTTCTAGGCCTTTAGAAGAAACAAGATAGAAGAAACAAATGAAACAGTGAGAAAACTTTGGTGCACTCCGAAAAGCGAATCAGTAAACGACGAAAGCCGATTCGCAAAATACGTGCGTAATACACATTAAGGGTGCTTTTTATATTGCTTTAACGATTTTTCTCTTTTATCTCTTCAATTCTCTCGATTCGCCACAAATAAATAATATTTCGAGCATTTAAATAAAGTAGTAGTAATTTCTACTTCTCTTATAGAAACGTTAAATAATATTTTTGCGGCTCTGTAATGAAAGTTGATATTACATTACACATTCTTAAAATAGAATATATTTTAAAATCATTTATAAAACTAATATCCTTGATTAGTAAAATACTTCCTGAATAAATAAAGTAATTAAAACTTTATTGACTTCCACTACAAAGCCGCAAGTTATCTATTAAATTTTTCTTTACGAACTTATCGCCTAAAGGTGCGTTGATTGACGAGATCTGATATTAAACGTTTACTACGATCTATCGATCTATGAGCGCTCTATGTAATTCACATTGCTGCCATATTGTACGTGTGTATAAAGTACTATTAATTGACACGATTAAAAGAATGGAAAATCGGTTGATGTCTCGGGTGAAAATTTTCGGTATTGTTGGAAACATAATGCAAAGTTGTAATCTGGCTACTTCCATTCAAGCTCGGAACCATTGAGATTTTTAGAGTTTTAAGGCTGTATAAAATGCTTATCTTTAAAATTGTTGAAATTTTATTTTTGAAACTGTATGCGAATGACTTTTAAAATTTACCCGAAACTCTAATGACTCAAAGTGTACCATAATACAAGATCTTTTCGCCCGAGAAAGAGAGCTCAAAAAAATAGAAGTATTGTTAAGCAAAAAAGCGATTTACAAAAATTTTTTCAAGAATATTTTAATAGTTTATTTCGTTTGTACAATGTTATTTGATTGAATTATTTTCTGATTTTAAAAAACAAAGCGCAATTCTTTAATCAATTGAGAAAAATTTTATGATAAATGATTTTTAAATCAAGAAATATTTTTTTACTTTGGCGTTTAAAATTTTTATGAAAACGTCCTTGTCAATGATTTGATGTATTTTTATCAGCGACTCTTCAAAATATTTTAGGTAGATAAAGACAGCTTTCGTTATACTTCGAATAGATTTGTTTTTGTTTAATTATTTATATAGTTTGTTAACATCGCTTTATTTTATGAAATTGGCCTGCAGTAATTGTAATTAGATATTTAAGCTATTTTTTATATTAAAGAAATGAGTTTTCGTACTATTCTAGTTTCATAAAAGAAATCTTATGAATAAAATCGACGTAAGTACATAGACCATTCCTTTTTCTTCACTGCCCTATTTTCTCGTCATTCAATATTATTACAATTATAATAATCTTATTAATAATAATACTCATTTTTACACTATTTATTTTTTTAAGTGTAGTTAATTTTATATATTGTCCATTTTTTAATTAAAACATTTCAGTTAACTTTGGATGATATTTATTTTGTTACATCGATTCATGTTCACGCCTTAATAGTATACTTGAAACAATTTCCATTGCCATACAAATACGTTGTACATACTTAAACATATATTGCAAAAGGTCAATTTAATATGGTGCTTAACGATACTGAAAAAAAATCTAATCTTTGAATAACGAAAGCTGCCGATACTATCAACCCATTTCACGGATCGCTGCGGGTGCTTCGTTGTTTAGCTTGTAAGGTTCTCGATTCATGTAGTAGGAGTTAAATAAGCTAAATAAATTAAATCGATTATCGCTCCGGGTCATCGCGCGACACCCGACAAAAGGACCAATCCTTTGTAATTTGCGAACACCGGCGAAACGAGCGCGCACGCGAGGGAAAAAGAGTTCCACAGGACTCAGCAATTTTATATGATAACATTAAAAGAAAAAAAAAAACTTCTGGATGCGAGAGCTAGCTTTTTTCTCTTTTTAAAACGGAAAGAATGATGCTTTTTCCCTTTACTCTGCTTTACATTTACCTTCTTTTTTTTGTTTTCTTATTTTTAAACTGCGATACAAGTGAAGATAATGGATCTGTATAATAAAAAGCGTAAAATGTAAGAAATTATAAAACGTATTTGATGAGCGACGAAGCGGCTTGGCCCTTTACAGATTGCGATAATAGAATAAAGTAAAACTTTCTTCCCCATGAAACTCTTTTTAAACTCTCCAGTTATCTATATATTTGTTAAATACGTATGTAAATGTATTTCAGTATTCGCCGTTATTTTTAGACTATTGATAATATGATTTATTATTTTTATTACTATATTATTATTATTATTATATTATTATTGCTATGCGAACATTGTAATCTATTATTATTCTATAATATATGTTCTTTTTTCCAAAGTCAGAAAAAAGTAAAAAAAATGTTGACGCTTTTATTTGAATAAATGAATTGTAAAACGAAAAATTTTTACTTTGGTTTATACATACATTTTCCTTAATTCTTGTAAATAACAGCAATTATTTTCCTAAGACTTGGCTTGAACATTTACGCTTTCTCTTACTTGAAATTACAAGGAAATATACACTATTAACTGCTATTGTTAAAATAATGCAGTTATAAAAGCATATATTTACTTGATAGACGTTGATGCAGATTTTCGTTAATTTATATTTTTATTTTTTAATCTATTAAATTTCCAATTACTAATTTAATACCTTAAGTGTTATTCCAAAAAAACATTTTATTAAATACAGTAAAAAAATCGCTCAACAAAATTACAGTTTTGTATTGTATTCTAATTTTCTTAATAAATCTGAAGGAAGGATGCAGCTTTACTTAAAAAATGTACATTGCATGCATGCTTCTAAAAATAATAATAAATATTGGATAAAAATTCATATTCTTTTCAAAGTAATTAATAGGTACTTATGTAGTCAAAATAATAATACATTCTAAATTTACTTATAAAAAATTTAATTTATTCTAATTTGATTAATTCAGTCTAAACCATCCTTCTTCTCCTTTATTGCTTCCTATTAACAAACAACAGAAAATTAACTTAATATTCACAGAATGGTATCACAAAATTTTTAGTCTTTTATTTATTACCTTAAACCTCTCCTCAAAAAGTGACAGTTCAGCAATGAGATCAGTAATCGCATGCATAAATGCTTCATGTGGAGTATAGTCAGATGTTGTTTGAATCCTAATAACAAATTTATGTTCGAGGGGATGAGGCAATTTATATCCAGCAAACAGTACTTGTGGGTCTTTCAACAGTTGGCTGTAATTGGATAATTATTTAAGCAACAATAAAAAGACACTCTATATAAATTTTATGTAAACTATTTAAGAATATGCTTACTTTCTAATCATGTTTCCAAGTGTATGATCCTCTTTGTTGACTGTGAATATAGCGGCATTAGGGACTTTTGTATCTTGCTCTTTTATAATTCTGAAAGTTAAAATAGAAAATATTACAATTTAATTCAAATAAAATATAGTCTTCAACAGATCAAATTGTCAAATAATAATATTTATTGTCAATGTTTTGAGGGATTATCCTTCAAAATGTTGAGAATAAATATTATTATTTGAGAACTAATTTTATTTTAACTATTCATCCAAGAATGCTAAAGTTATCTCTAATTATTACAATCTAAGTATAAAAAAATTGAAACAAATCCATACTTAATGAATGATTCACAAAAATTACAAAAGTAAAAAAATTTGATAAGAAAAAGTAATAATTAAAGTTTGAAAATTTATAGGTTATCTTTCCCTTTTAACGGTAAACGCAAAGTAGATATTTAATAAAACTTACTTTTTTTCTCCTTCGTAAAGTAAGAATGATTCGAAGGTCGGCGGTGCATTCATAATTGTAAATATAAATCAACGATCGATTAGAAATTAGTATATTACGACACTAGGCCAGAAATATCGTCGTGTCACTTCCGTAGCGGTAGTTGATGAGCGCGGTAATCATTTATTAACAGTTTATTAACAGTTTGTAGAGTAATGACTCAATCATCGACGTAATATTTGAATGGGTTATCTAGTTTTAGCTTATCATTTCGTAAAAAGAAGAAAAGTTAACGCCATTCAATCTATCCTTATTAATTTTTTTTTCATGATTCTAGTTACCCGACATCGGTGGAATTATATCAAAATTAAATAGATTTATAAAAATAATGATGTTTACAATTTTAAACAATTGTGTATCTTCTATTAGGCCACAAGCATATAGGCATAGTTTGCAGCACGGGCTAGGCGAGAAAAAGAGAAATAAAGATAATCTGTTAAATGCAGTATCGGCGTAGCTCGTTATTTTATAATGCACGCACTCATATACATTCTTCACTTAAATTTTAAACATTTGCGCACAATCATGTTACCTATTTGTGTGCATAATTTACTCGATACAGTTCGTATAAATTAAAAGTAATTATAATGATGTTTTTATTATTTGATACAAAAAAATTTAATATAGTGATAAATTTCGTTAAAATAAAAAATAAATGGTTCAGTATAATAATGGTAGTAGAAATATTATGATGTTATTATTATACGTATTATATCAGTCACTTATAATTCACACGTATACATGCAGTTTCATAATCTTGATAAAAAAAAATTGACGCGTCAGTAGAAAAAGGAACGGTGTGGTTAGACTTCACACTCTATTCAAAACTTTTTCTTTTGAATTTGTCATATGTACTTGCAACCTCGTGCCTTTAATAATTAATTTTAAAACTGCCTGCATCCATGCCTGCAAACGCCACTTATTAATCTTTTCATATACGATTCCTCCAGGTAAAACAACTCTCCCAACCAACCTAAAAATCCAAATACAACCAACAACAAACAAACCTCTCCACCCACGTCCAAACCAATCCCCCGCACCCATCCCCCAAAAACTATCCAACCTCTCGCAAAAAAAGCTCAGCAAAAAAAATTTCGAAAACCATGTCCCCATCAGTCAACGCACGCGCTCGCCAGTACCCACACACAGCCACGCACGCAGCAGACAGCCAAAATCGGCGCTCTGCATACTTTCACCTCGCTCGGCTCGCCTAGAGCCTAGCTTCAGCGCGCGCGCGGAACTTTCCCTTTCCGCTCCTGCACGCATCCTCCTCCTCACCACGCGAGATTTTCGCTTTCGCTGCTCGGACGCGCGCTCGCTGGGCCCCGGCGAAAAGGCCTCTAATCGAGCGTAGCGCTCGGTCGCGCTCGGTGTCATTTTTTCCGCGAACCGTCCGATTTTCCGCGGCGGCAGCACGCCCCCTAAACCGCAAGCTCATCGCCCGTAACGAGCTGGAAAGTTTCGGAATCGCGCTGGCTTTTCACGTGTATTACAAGCGGCTCAGGCTCTTTCTCCTGGGCATTTTTAAGCCTCGGCTTGATTGACTTGGATTTTCGTGATTTGATTGTGCAGCGCGCGCGCGCGCGGGTGAAAATGTGCGCGCGACTTTCGAATTCGATTTTTTGCGCTGGAAAGCGCTTTCGTTCCGGCGCGGAGAGCCGCTTAATTGAAATCGGGAAACAAGCCGGAGGAAGTGCGCGCCGCGAGTTTTAGTGCCGCCTCGTGTGTGTCTAAGTGTGTGATTGTTGCGTGTGACGATGCGGGAAATTTATTTGGTTCGCGCTCGCGATTCGTCAGAGTTTAGCGATTAGTGCCGATGCGCCGACTTTCGTGCCTGCGCAGCGAGAAAGTGACCGTTTCCTTTTCCATCCAGTGGCTTATGTTACATTATTTGGGCTTCGTTTTTGTGTGGGCGTTTGGGTAGTGCGAAGGTGTTTGTCGTAAAGCGTTTGTTGTTTTACGAGCGAGCAAAAAGGAGACGTTGTAGTGGCCAGGCGAAAAATTCAAGTCTATTAATACGGCTCTATAAGCTTTCTTGCGGAGCCATAACTCTTACTCAATTTATCGCTATCAAACAGCCAGCGGCGCGTAATTGCCTCACTTTATCTGCTTTCACCGCAATTAAGCAATATCCCAGAACAATTAAGCCTATAATCCTATTCGCCAGCCGTAAAACTCATCCGCAGCGCGCTAGGAGCGAGAAAAAAAAACTCGCTCCTCGCGCGAAATTCCCGCACACAAAGGAGAAAGGCGATAAGAGCGCCGGTGTGTGCCTTGTAAAAAAAGTGCGCGTATCGGCGTTTTCGCGGCACTCGAGAGCACACGCGTCTGTTTGCCTCGCGCGCACGCCGCAGAGGGTAAATATACGACCTTTTTTTTTCGTTTGAGAAGTATGAGTTTTTTGCCTCGGCGTGGTGCGAAAATCGAGATGCACGCTGGGTAAATATTTGAGGGCAGGCTGCATGTAGCTGCATGCTGCGGTTTGTGCATGTCGAGTTTTGATGGCTGCCGAGGTGTGAATCAAGAGGATACCGTTTTTTAGATTTTTATGTATCGCAGCTCTGAGACATTCTACTTTATTAGCATTGTAATTTCCAGCGAGAAAATACATCAAGTTATCTTTAAATAATTATAAAGATAAAGTTTTAACTCGCAACGACCTCGACTCCAGGCTCTGGAAGGCCCCATCGATACCCCCCGACACAATCAATCCGCAATCATCATTGTCGGCGACTCTTCAAGAGCGAGAAGATGGAAAACATCTCCCCGCTGCCCCATCAGCGCCGCTCGATTCGCAACCGTCGCCAAAGAAGAAGAAGAAGAAGCTGCACCAGCAGCGCAGCCCGCCTCGGTCCCAAGCGATAATAAACGCACTTGGCACACACACACAGACGCATACACTCAGCTCACAATACACCTCGCGTGCACAAAGTGAGAGCGCCGGTTCGATAAAGCGGCAAAAGGGACGCCGAGAGGAAGGGAGAGATACACAGACACACACAGAGAGGCACGCAAACGGTGCACCTTTCTCTCAATCCCCCCGCTTGTCTCGCTCGGAGATCGCGAGCTGTTCCACGGTGCGTCTCCTCTATAGGCAGCTCTCCTCAGTGTACAAGCTCGCTGGCTAGAGACAGCGCGCGCTCGTTAAAGGGGTCGAGAGATCGGCTACTAGCTCCAGACGCTCGGCGATCATGAGCCGGTGCGCCTCGTCCTCATCGTCGTCGGCAGCAAGAGAGCGGCTTTGATTTTGGGTTTTGAGTTTTCCGTGATCGCTGGATTTTCCTGGCAGCGAGATGGTGTTCGAGAGGATCGTGCACGAGATGCCGTCGTCCGGATTCAGGGACGACGAGTCGCTCAAGGCCGCGGAGATCGACAGCGAGACCGGAGCTGACGAGTTTTCAGGTATTGCCTCGGGAGTTGCG
>JAPYZA010001352.1:0-29096 GCA_030522685.1 Eupelmus azureus | reverse complement strand
TCAGTTTTGGTAAGCACATGTGCGTCGTCTCAATAATCCTTTATGAGTGCTAATAATCCGGCTCTGCATCGACAAGCGCAGATTAGGTTTTTATGGCCTCACCTGACTATGCGGTGGGAAAATACGGTACGGATAAGCTAAATGTGGTTGACAACCTAATTGAAACGTGCTCGGATCAAATAATAAAATGACATACTTAATACGAAATTCACGATACTTCAAAACAAATATTATGAGGCTCAAACAGTAAGTATACATCATAAATTAAAAATTCATTATATAAGATATACTTTCTTTAAGATATTTTAAAACGAAATTGATCTTAATTTCTATAATTTGTAAGTCTGTGTAAGTGTACCTGGAGGCTACCCATAAGACATTGCTTATATAAAATAAAAATAAAACTGTCAAGTTCGGTCGGTATATATCTAAGTACAGCAAATAACTAAAATGTAACACCCCCTTAAAGAAATTTATGATTCCTTTTAAAATTCTTTTCAATACATATCATAATCTGATTGGCTACTCGTATAACTGTCTTGTCACTTCAACTACCCATACCCGCCCGAAAAAATCCCAAATCCTCTGACTTATCGATTAATCCAATTTCAAAACAATCCCAGCAGACACCACACCATACCCAATCTGCCCATTAATCCCTGACGATCGTCACTAACCAATCCTCACAATCCCCCCCAGAACCGTCACAGAGACGGTACCCCAACCACGTCCCTAAACTTACGCGCGGGCGCGCGCAAGAAATATAAGTCAGACCGCATCCACACACACTCACACCTACCCAGATACACAAGAGACAGGAGCGTAAAAAAAAAGAGCGGGCGGAGAAGGCATAGAGCGCGACTCTCTCACCAGACGGAGACGCACATGTGATCGATCGCTCGAGCGCGAGCGAGATGGACACTTGCTCGTCGGTCGCGCGCGCGCGCAGGGTGGGCGGGGGAGTAGCGCACATAGACACACACCACATAAGCCAAGAAGACAGAAAGAGAGCGCCAGTCACGTGACCCGCCCCGAGAGAGCGGCGCTCTGTGTATATATGTGTGTACCAACTATATAAAACACACGCAGCTCTCTCTCTCTTTCTCTCAGGCGCGCAGTTATTTTTTTTCTCTCAGGGGGCGACGATGGCGCCAAACGGCACTCGGCACCCGCTCCAATGTAAATACGGCCTTTTCGCGCGAGATCCGATATCGAGAGGGTTACAGCGCGTCAGGTAGACAGGAGCATGCGGTCCTTACGTGCTGCGCTGGTTTACAGAGTGAAAGAGCGGCCGCAGGCGCGTGCCGGCGGCCCCCTGCGTTTATGCATTCCGAGGGCCCTGTATATAGTCGCGGAAAGTAAGTATGTATATACGAGAAACACACACGCGAGAGGGAGAGAGACTGCGCGCTCGTCCACCTGCGCGCGCGCGCGCAATAGAGAGTCGGGGGAGGCGCGCATGGGTGTGCATTCATGTATGCGCGAGCGATCGACCTCCTCGGGAAAATATCATCGTGTGTACACACATCCCTCCCTTTCTCTCGGTGAAGATGCGCGCGCGCGCGCGCGAGAAACGCACACACAATGCTTTCTCTCTCTCTCTCTCTCTCGCTCGAAAATTGATGAGCGTCCTCCCGACTCTATACTCCCTCTCTCGCTCCACATTCCGAATGCGTGTATATATATATGTGCGTGTATAGAGCGAGAGCTGCGCGCGAGAGAGCCGCGACTAGACAGAGAGGGAGAGAAAATAAAGGTACGTGCGCCGCACGTGTCCCTCCTCTCGCGCGCGCTCCACTCTCTGTCTGTCCACATACACACACTCTGCTCTATACGTATATGTGCATACGCAGGTGATAAAAGAAAACAGCGGCGCGCCGAGTGTAGATGCACCTAACGGAGAAAAACCGAAATCCGAGAGAGAGAGAGAGAGCCATCTGTCTATGTAGCAAGTGTCAAAAGAGCGGCGTTCACGTGCGCGCCGCCCGCCAAAATCCCGCTTTCGGCGGGCTAATAGATCAATAATAAGACAATCCCATGGTGTTTTCAAGCTGCGCGCGCGCCCCGCGAACTAGACGACGTGTATACACACACGGCGGAGCGCGCGCTCTGCTCTGATGCTCCGAAACGCCAGAGGAACGGAGCAGAGCAGCAGCCGCGACGTGTGTATTATAAACGTCGTCAGCGCGCTCTCACTCTCTCTCTCTCTGTCTTTCTGCCCGCCGTCGAGTGCGATCATTGCGCCGCTCGGTGTGTGCGCCGATTACGGGCTGCCCCCCCCCTCCGCCCGCGAGAAATAACACACATATAGAGCGGCTAAGCTACGGCTAGAGAGAGAGCTGCGTGTGTATATGCCTATATAGACGAGAAATGCGCCTCTCTCGAACTATGAGCGCGCGAGTGAGATAGCAGGAGAGAGAGCGAGTCGTAAGCTGGCGCCATCTGAATTGTCAATGTTGTTGGGCAGCAGCAGCAGCAGCAGCAGGAGCCGAGCGCGAGCCAGCAGCAGTGGTGCTGTAATGGAGCCGTAAGCGCGTTTTCCTGGCTCCCTCCCCCCCCGCCCCCATCTCTCTCTCTCTCTAACCAGTGTGCGCGCCGTCTTAAAACAGAGAGAGAGAGAGAGATAAAAAGCATAACCGACGAGAGGGCCGCGCGCACGTCGTCCCCGTCGCGGCTATACTCTCGCTCTCTCTCTCTCTCTCCCTATACTACAACCAACATCATATAGCTGCGCGCAAACTGGGCCCCCAGCGCGCGCTCTCTCACGTCGCCCGCCAGCGCCGCGCGCGCGCGCGAGAGACAGACTCTCTCCCTCTCTCTCTCTCTCTCTCGCTCTGTGTAGCTTCGCCGCCACCGCCGCCGCCACCGCGCGCGCCTCAAGCCAGCAGCAGCAGCAGCAGCAGCAGCAGCAGCCGAGGAACTGGCCGAGTGTCTATCTCTCTCTCTCTGTGTACATATATATGTGTGTGTGCGTGCGCGCCCGAGCCCGAGGATGAGAGTCGCCGAACGCCTAGGACCAGGCTCATCCAGGCGTCAGCAGCATCGGACAAGCCTCGAGCAGTCCTCGTTCATCTTGGCCGCTGGCCGACCGAGCGCGCGCTGCGCCAGCCCGACTCCACGATAACCCGACTCTCCGCGGGCCATATACACACACACACTCAGAGGAGAGCCCCAGCGCGCGCAGGCCGTGTAGGAGAGGATAAGCACCCCGACTGTAGCAGTGGAGATCTCTCTCGGCCAACGCAGCCCCCCCCGCCCCCCCCCCCCCCCCCTCCCGGCGCCCACACAAAACATAAGCGGCCCCCCCGGGCTGCTGGGCTGCTCCGCGCCCCCCCCCCCCCCCCCCCGAGACACACGGCCTCTGTTTACATGTGCGATTGCTGGGCACCCGGGCCAGCTATAGGACGGATCGACGCCACGGTGGGATCGCAGCCGCCCGCGGTGCACCGAGCGCTGATAGGAGAGGAGAGCGAGCGGAGCGAGCAGCTATAACCTCCGAGTGCGGGCAAGCAGCGAGCTTGGCGGGATCCCCGAGCGCGGGGAGGTGGCCGCCGTCAGCACACTGGCTGCGGAGGAGCCCGCGAGCCTGAGTCCCCAGGCTGGCCAGGACCGGCCAGCTTCGACGTCCTCTGGCTACACTCTCTTTCTCAATGGCTCTGCTTGCTCCGGCGACTCAACGATGCTGGTGTAATGGCTTGCGTAGGTTTGCACTCTCTTATCTTGCTTCGGAGTGGATGCTCCTGGGGGGGACGAGTGATTTCTCAGTGATAGTGGTGCTGTTGTTGGGTTTGGGACGGTGGGACTGGTTTTGTTGCCGGTTCGTGGCTTGTTTCGATGATCATTGTTTATTTACATGCGTTCGGTGCTTCGTGTACTCGATTTAGTCCCTTAGGTTTAAGTTTACCTGCTGCAGTTTTCTTTGGTTCTAATTGGTATTTTTGTTTTGCAGATTCTACGGATACCCGTTTTCCAGATAATAACTATATGGAGAGCTATGTAGTGAGTATCTTGTATATTGCTGGTGGAGCGACCAAAGGGTAAAGTGGTTATAATGTTGTATTTCAACGAGACTAAGTGCCAAAAATATTAAAAATAACTGGTTTTGTGACATAGAGTGATGTACTCCAGCTATAAGTGATATTTGAATTGTGTAAACAATACGTTAAAGAGCATCAGATACAGATATAAATATTGTGTCAGACCAAAATTTCAAGAGCATCAACACCGTTTATTATGAACTTTTTAATACTAATACAACAATATACAGGTGAATAACATACTTTTCAATGATTACCTGCTTATAAACCTCCGAAAGTTCATTTTTGGCATTTAGTTACTCTGGTACTACATCCACGATGCTCATTTGTGAACTGTCCAGTGCTCTGGTTTTAACATTAATGTGAACTGTTTCAGGATGCGCATGGCTTGTCCGCATGTGCCGAATACCACTAGATTGCTTGGTGTAGTAGAATGGCACAACGAGGCAAGAGAATTAACAGAAACGACAATGACTCGGCGTCTTGCCCGGGCGCGATTAAAAGGCGCAAATGCAGAGTGGGACCAGCTGCTACGGATACTCCAGTACCAGTGGCAGCGTTGGGCCCCTCCGAAGAGGAAGAAACGATGGCGTCATCCAGTCAAGGAGGGTCATCCTGGACCCCCAGACCTCTCAGTGATATTAAAATATCCAGCATTTATAACAGATCAGCTGCAGAACCACCAGCAGAATTATATAGAAAAGACCTGATTAGTGCAATGAAGTTGCCCGACAGCGAACCTCTTAGTCCTAGTGAATATTGGGTAATTTCAGACCAGTGGAAGCAGGAATGGGAAAAAGGAGTTCAGGTTCCTGTTAATCCTGATTCTCTTCCTGAACCTGCAGTCACTGTTATTCAGACTCCACCATTAAGTAAACTGTATGGGGAGTTTAAGTTGTAAGTATTCTCTCAAATCTTTTTTTAAACTCAGCATCTCACTTAATCATTCTTGTAACAAAGTTTAACTTATGATATTTATCATTTATTTCAGACCGAAAAAGTTTTTGAGAATATCTCGAGATGATTCTTATAATCCTGAAGAACATTACTTGAGTACTACTCCAGCTCGTGCTGAAAAAGCATGTGGATATGACTTAGATGACACTGATATTGCTTGGCTAGAAGTGTTAAATGGAGAACGAGCACTGGTAATTAAATAACGATAATTAAGTTTTTTTGTAACTCGTAGTTGCATATTATTTAAATTGTTACAGTGTGGTCAGCCATCAGTAACTGAGTCACAGCTTGAGCGAGTAATAGAGGAGCTGGAGCATCGCTGTTGGGATAAAATACAAACCATAGTAAAAAATGAAGAGGGTCTGGGGATTGAGTATGACGAAAATGTTATCTGCGACGTCTGTAGATCTGTAAGTCCTATATGAATTTTATTTTAACTAAAAAGATATAAAACTGGTTTTGTAATATATCTGACTAAAATAAATTTACATTTTTAGCCCGATTCGGAAGAAGGTAATGAAATGGTGTTTTGTGACTTTTGCAATATTTGCGTGCATCAAGCATGCTACGGCATTACGTCAATACCAGACGGTTCCTGGTTGTGCAGAACGTGTTCGCTGGGACAGAGACCAGAATGCGTTTTGTGCCCAAACCCGGGCGGCGCTATGAAGTCTACACGGAGTGGGCAAAAATGGGCCCACGTATCCTGTGCACTTTGGATACCTGAAGTTAGCATAGGTTGTGTAGAAAGGATGGAACCTATCACAAAGATATCCAGTATTCCGGTAATTGATACATTTATTATGGTCATTTTATTTTTTGCACACGGAATTATTTTATTTTATTCTATTCTATTTAATTCAATTTATAATGTATTTCTATTAAGTTGCTTCTATTTTTCTATTTTCCTTATACATTTATTTATATACTTGACGAGGTTTCATAGTCAATATTTCAAAGACAATAATACTCTCTATGTGTGTGAAAAATTTCAAGTTAATATTCCGAAGTGATTAAAAATGGCATTTAACGGGATGTCAAAGCCATACGATACGCGGTCCTTATTATATTTCCAGGTTTTTGTTGAAAATATTATTTTTATAATGAATCTATTGGGTTATTTGCTTCCATTACAGTAACAGCTAGGGGGTACAGCTCATACAAAAATAATAAATGTACAATTGTCTTAATTTAAATAAAATAATTATTCAGGTATGTAACGACAAATTATTATAATAGTTACATAGCTTGATTGGTTCAGATTGAGTATGGGACCTCCTTTCAAAATTATTTGAACGAACGTAAAATAAAACATTTGGTGATTCTTTATTACAGCAAAGTCGATGGGCGCTAATATGTGTGTTATGCCGCGAACGCGTCGGTGCTTGCATTCAATGCAGTATAAAAACATGCAAAACGGCGTACCACGTTACATGTGCTTTCAAACATGGACTTGAAATGAAAGCAATCATTGAAGATGAACAAGCAGAAGATGGTGTCAAATTAAGGGTAAGTCATTCTCATTTAGTTTATTAATATATTCTTTAGTCTAAAAATTTTCCAATCATTCAATATTAGTCTTTTATTAGTCATGAAATATAGCTCTAAAATTTCTTTTGATTTCTTTTGATTCATCAGATTGATGATGGAAATAGTAAAATAAGTTTTGGAAACAACTATTTCTTAATTAACATCGTTAGTTAACAGAATCGCAATAACTAAGCCAAAATTTTTGTATAAATTATAATCTAGTGCTGATTTTAAATATTTTTAACTATTAATAATAACTTGAAATTAATATTTATTTTGGTAGTAAGTTAATGTACGATTAACTTCTAATAGATGTTATTACAATAATATTAAAAGAATAAAATAAAATAAGTAATGCAAAACCTTTATGTTAAATAGTCTTACTGCCAAAAACATGGCAAAATAAATACAAAAGACAAAACAAGTGGAGGAGGTGCAGGGAGTGGAAGCGGTAAAGGAGGCTCAGATTCTGATGAGGGTGAAGTCCGTCGTCGGAAACGTAAAGATATGAGCTCCGAGGAAAAAAATCAAGCGCGTGCCGCCAAGTAAGATCATTTATTTAAATTTTTTAGTTTTTTTTAAGCATAATAATTTTAAGATATTTCGAAGTATAAAAGGAGTTTATTACAATTGGAAACAATTTCTGATCCATAGATAAAAATTTACAAAAAATTATAGCTTTTTAATTAATACACACTATTTATTAAAATTATAATATATTTCTTGATTTTATATTTAATATAACGTCGTTATTATCAGATGATTTTGTTATACTTACATAAAATGTAGACTTAAAATTAAAAGCAGTAAATTAATCTTATTGATAAAGCGTAGATTCTTCGAAGTTTTTTTTAAATAATCGTTATATATTCATTTTTATTTAATAAACTCTTTTAAAATTAGACTCCAGGAAATTGAAGCCGAATTTGACAAACATGTAAGCTTGAAAGACATTACCAGTCAGCAATTGGATGTAGATTCTGATGCTGTTGTGTACATTTACAATTATTGGAAATTGAAGAGAAGGGTAAGTTTAAATTGTTGTCGTCTTTGCTATTCTACCTTTACTAAATTTTTGACTAACATTGAAGCAATTAATGATTTTTAATGTTAAAAAGATAATTATATTTATATAGTAATCATTCAATTTTTCTACTTTAATCATTCAATTTAATTTTTGTTTTATCTTATAGAATTTAAATCTTAAGTATAAATAAAAAGTTAAAATTACCTCAGAATAGTAGGAAATCTAAAGATACATTATTGTGTAAAATGTTTCAAATAAAATAGTAATTACCGTTTATATTTTGACAGGCGGGTCATAATAAGCCGCTCTTACCTCCTCGATGTGGAGAATTGTCTGGATCTGGGGTCCGAGCGCAGGGCCAGGCTGCCGATAACGAAAAGATGCGAAAGTTCGTGCAACTGCGCCAGGACCTTGAGCGTGTACGCAACTTGTGTTACATGGTTAATCGACGGGAGAAGCTCTGCCGCACGTTCCTTCGACTGCGCGAGCAGACCTTCCATAAACAGGTGTTATTGATGTCGAGTGACGTTTTGCCCGCCGCAGCTGCTACCGCCGTTCTCGAGGCCAATCACGGCCCGTCAATATACGATCATCTTTATTCTCATTCGGATGCTGAAACACATGCGCACGATGTCGAATCGTTTCTATCACGACTCAAAGGCCTCGATTCGCCGAGTACACCGCTGTCGGGTGACGAAAAGAAACACCAACCCGACTTCAATGGCGCTTCTAACAAGCGACTGCATTTCAACGGTTCCGTGACGCGCAGTAAACTCTATGGCAGCGATCTCTCGTCAATAAGTAGTAGTGAAACGGACCAGCCTAAATCCATTAAAAGTTCCGCTGTGAGCAAAACGTCTATTGACAAAAAATTGGTAAGTTCTCTAATTTATTTTACAATTATTATGATTAAAATACTTTTAATACTTTTTTATATTGTAATTTTCATCATAAAGTAATTATTTTGAATGATCTATCATTCAAAATTTAGTAAATTTGTTATTGAGTGAGTATTTTTTTTTTTATAATTTTATAAGTATTATTATAAAAGTATTTAATATTTGTTAAATAAACAAATATTAAATAGTTATATGTTTAATAGTAATATAAACAACTAATACACTTTTTGGAATACAATATGATTGAAAGGATGCAACAATTTTTTATAATTAATAGTATATTGAAAAAGCTTAATAAATCTAAAAATAAGAGACATAAAAATCCGATTCTATGTGCCTTTTTATCTTATTTCAGCAGCAGCTTAGTAAAAGTAAAATCACGCCGAAGCTTGAAACTGACTCTAGTACCGAGGACGAGGATAAGCAATCCGAAGCTACGAGTAAAGCCAGCAGTAGTAAGGTCGGCGGGAGACGCAAACCCAAAAAGACAAGCGCTCCGGATCGGCCGCGAGTTTCGACTCGCAAGATTGTCGATGAAAGCAGTGAAAGTGACACGAAACCTGATAAAGCAGCAACAAGATCACGCACCCTGCAACATATGGAGCGTGAGCTTGGTAGTGCCTCAGGCAGTGATTCAGATGAACTCATACCTATTAGCAATAAGAGTTCGTCGTCGCGGTTAGGACCGACCACCGTTGCAGATATTTACTCAGATACGGATGATTCGTCGCTTGACCGCGCATCTTCAAACTCTACCAAAGCCACCACCAAGCCGATTACACCGAGCCAAACTTCGAAAAAGAAGGAAAAAGACAAAAATAAAGATAAGGAAAAAGACAAACTCACAAAGGACGTTAAAGATACGAAAGATTCAAAAGAATCGTTGTTCGACGATGTTAAGAAAGAACCAGGCGCAAAGGGTAAAGAAAATCAGAAGATCACCAACAAAAAGAGAGAATGTATAGCATCAGCGCTAATAGTTCCTCAACGACAAGCAGCTAAAAAGGCTTCTGAAATAATGCAACGCTCACAGAACAAAAAGGAGACGTCGTCAACAACGTCTTCGTCAGCGTCTTCGAATGAACCCCCTCCAGACATCAAGCCGCCGCCAATCGAAGATGTTAAGCCACCTGTAAAACAGACTACTAAAGAATCTAAGGACATAAAATCTTCGACTCCATCATCCAGAAAATCTAAACAAGAAAACAAATCTTCGACAAAAGAAACTACAAAGGATTCCAAGGGTAATGATATTTATGACTTTGATAAAGAATTTGGCGATGGCTCAGAAATTTTGGCCTATGTGCCGCAACGACAAGCGGCAAAGAAAGCAGCTGAGCATATAAAAAGTGGCACTAGTTCAAAGTCATCAACTGCTCCTTCAGTTGAAACAGATAGTTCCGATAATAAAGTAAAGAAGGAGCTGCCCGAAGCTGCTGTGCCTGCTACGAAAAAGAAGCAAGAAATCAAAAAGGAAGAATCACCGGTAAAAGAGGAGCCAGTGTCACCGAAAAAACCGATAAAGAAACCTACGTCGAAGATACCTTCTGATTCATCAAGCAGTAGTAGTAGCAGTAGCAGTTGTAGCAGCTCGAGTGACAGTAGCAGCGATACGGATGAATCTAAGAGTCCAGAACAACCATCGCGCCGTGCAAGTACTACTAAAGAACGAACGATTTCATCGTCTAGTTCGTCTGAAAGTGATTCAGGACACCATTCTAGCACGCGATCCAAACCTGGTACTATTACAAGAGGTCGACCAAGTCTGACTAAAACCGAGAAAATTGAGAGCAAAGCTGATATTAAAGCTGAAACTAAAGTGATTGAAGAGGAGGACAAAAAATCAAGCTCGCTTTCATCTTCTTCAGGGACGGGGCGGAAACTTAAAAAGCTGCCCGACAAGAAGCTTAAAACTTCCGACGGGCGGCATGGACACGAGTTTCAGCCGCCGTCTACTGAAAGAGATGAACCGAGTCGAGCCTCCTCAACCAGTCACAAGGACGAACATAAAGACAGCAAACAGCTTAAGGAGCAACAACACCAGCAATCTGTCGACAAGCATAAACCTGTCGAGCCCAAAGACAGCAGTCCCAAAAAATCAGCTGCCGTTCAGCCACAGCAACATCGCCATCAGCAGCAGCACCAGCCACAAGCTGAAACTGATGAAGGTGTGCTCAGTGGGTCTCGAGATAATGATGGGTCACGAAATCTATCTGGGCTCAAATCTGCTAAAAAGTCCAATCAAACTGCCAAGCAGCAACAACAGCAACAGCAGTCCCAACAGCGGCAACAGTCATCACCCGCTAAAGGAAAGGACGACACCCCCACGACACCGAAGGGGAAGGCCTCGGAAGCTCGTAAACGAAAATCTGGTCAAGTCCCGCAAAAAGAAGAAAAGACTAGTAGCAAGGATGCGTCTCCGGTCAAAAAGGTGGAGAAAAGACTGAGCGATAAATCTAGCTCGAAAGATAGTGTTGAGCGCGAACCTAGTTCGACAAGAGACAAAGTCGCCACAGTAGAGCCCATACTAAAGACTCCTCCGACATCTGAAACTTCATCAACAAAGAGTGACAGTAGTACGAGAAAATCAAGGAAGAGCAACAACAAAAATGCTGCTGTGACACTAGAGGAGGAGTTGAAGCAACGTAGGGCAGAGCAAGACAGTCCAAAGAAATCGGTGAAAGGTCTAAATGAAATGCTACAGAAACGAGAATACATGGACAAATTGTCAAAGTCCAAGAACGCAGAAGCTTCGAAACAAGAAAAGAGCCCACTTATAGACAAGCACCCAAGATCTGATAGATCTGAAAGTCCAGAGACGCACAAAGCTAGTGAACGAGCCAAGAGTCATACAGTTGAAACCAGAAGTTCAAGTGCAAAATCTACACCATCGAAAGAGCCTTCCAGCAGGATAAGCAGCGAGGCAAGTGACGCGCCACTTGCTGAAAGACTGACCGAAGATAACAAAATACTTGAAAAGTCAGACGCTCCTCCAAGTAACAGCGATCTTACTAGTAATCTAAAGCATCAAAACCAACATAAAGAAGATGCAAACAATAAGAGCAATAGTGAAAACGTACTAAAGCCCACACCCGAAAAGGTTAGTACCATGAATGAAATAAGTGAGAAGGAGAATAGTAATAAGCGAAGAAAATCGATCAACCGTTCTATATTCTCACCTCAACCTGGAAATAAGGATACAGCTGTACCGGAGCTCTTCGACTTTGATCAGGATATTCTCACCGACGAAATGGTGAACGATGACGGTTTTAGCATCCCTCGTGACGCTGAAGAGCGTGCGGCACCGCTCACCTTCTCCTTTAATAATGACCTTTGGTTCAAAGAGGACACGAAGGAGGATAATTCGCGAGAAACACTTAATCTTGTTGAAAAGCTTCGTATGGAACTGTCGAAAAAGACCACGAATTCTAGTCAATTTGAGCTGGAATCCAGCATTACAGTCGCTGCTGCAGCTGAAACAAAACTTAAGAGTCAGGTGCAACAGCAACAGCAGCAACAGCCATCGACACCGACACAGCTCGATGAACGCCAGGTCAAAATGACTCAACCTCCTGAATTATCGAATGTAGATCTTAAAAGCAGCAATCATACCATGGCTACGCATTTGTCTGAGAATATAGCACAATCGGAAACGGAATGTCTTGAAGAGAAACAGAAATCTTGCTATACGAATAGCAACGAACCTCCTTACATGTCCTACGTAGGGGGTGAAGAACTCGAGAGTGGCAAAGTTGCGATGGCCGAGCGTGCTAAGCTTGACAGAGCTGAAGCTGATGAGCGTTGGGTACCTCCGAGTATGGTGGACAGTTTGAATACCGCAGAACAATTAAGCGCCCTTATTGATAGTCAAGCTCAACGCTACGGTCAACAGTTCCCTAACGAACTTAGCGCTGCAGTGCTCGCTGCAGAGCATTCCCAGCTGCATATGGATATGCAAGAACAACAGCAGTACATAATGCGAGCAGCAGCAGCGGTTCAGCAACACATAGATCCACACAACGAGCAAAATCGCACGGTTCAGGGTCTAGCATCTCTAGTCGAGCAGCAAGTCGGTGCAATACCGACTCACATGGTTGAAGAGATGACGCCTATGGAAATGGTAAATCGCCACCTAATCGGCCTACCATCAGCCGATGATGAACAGAATAGCGAGTTAGATCGTACTCTCGACAAGGATGAGATCGGCTCCGAGATAGCGCGCCAAGATTATGCAGCTGGAGGCTCGCCCTACAATGATATGGCTGCTGTGCGCCAGGACACGCGCTGGGCTGAGAGCCAAGTGCTTCCGTCGCGTCGCTCGACGTCTTCCTCTATCACGTCGGCTTCCTCGGTCGACGACCACGCCGGCATTCCTCCCTACAAGAGCAATAATAGTTCAGTCATGCCACCTATGAACTTTCCGGCCTGTTCACTTGAGGCGCCTGTCGGTTCCTATCACTCTTACGAGCCGACCAACAGCTACGCGGGTCCGGTCTCACTGTTTCCGCCACAGCCGAGCACGACCCAGCTGCCGTATCCCTCGCCGGGAACGGCTATGTTCCCTCCACCATTTGGTGCTCCATTTCCTACGCCTCAGACCCTGTTACCGCATGTGTCCAAGCCACTAGAAGAGCAATTGGGTATGCAAGCTTCACCTTGCACGGCTGCCTTCACCTCGTCCTCGTCCAACATGGCTTTCACCGCAGCAATGGTCTCACCAAGCAAGCTGCCTTCTCCGTCTCCTGCTCAGTCGGCAATTGATGAGCATGAGCACATACAAGATCTCTATCAACATCAGCAACCGCAACAGCAGCAACAACTTGACCAACCGCTGGAACAACAGCAACAGCAGCAGCAGCAGAAAGTTGAACCGCAGCCTCCGCCAATCGAGGAGAGTCAAGCGGCTGCTGTGGCTACAGCTTTCTTGAACAGCGTAGCCGAGGCAACTATTCCGGAGCGGCCTGCTGAGACTGTACATGAGGCACTGCCGATTGAACAGGCTAAGAGCACGCCAACTCACACAGGCAAAAAATCACCCGCCAAGCCTACGCGAACATCGGCGCGGGTGACGTCGCTCCAGGGCAAGTCGCCAGGAAAATCGCCACGACAACAAGAACCTGCCAAACAAGCAGTAGGCAGTCGAGGCCGTGGCCGAGGTGGAAAGTCTAGCCATCAGACCAGCTACAGGGGAAGAGGCCGAGGGAGAGGCCGGGGTCGAGGCAAAGCACCGCAGCACAATAATTCTCTGCATAGCGACGATTCGATTCAGAACAAACTCGTTGGAACTGTGTACGATTTCGACTCCGACGAGGATTCACCGAGTGAGACCAATATAGCTGATTTACGTACTATGCGCGAACGCAAAAAGTCCATTGAGCTTTCGGCGGCCGTAGGGGCAGCTATGGCTAACGATTCGCTTGGCTCTCATATGTCTAGCCCAGTAGAACAGCAACAGCTGCACAAGAGTTACTCTGAAAGTAGGCGGTTGGCAATGAGCTCGCCGTCGATGCCGGGCGACGATTCAACTATAGGAGCCGAATCGGAATCCGGTGCCTGCCAAGGTTTTAACGACACGGTAATGCCTATGTTGCCCGGACCCGTCGATATGCGTACCTACAACTCTAGCCTTGATGTACAGGGTTCACTGCATGGTCAAGCTTACGGCAATCATCTGCTGGCTTCGTTCACTGGTGTATCCACCGAGCATTCGATCCCCGATATGGAAGAAGACCTGGACAAGGAATTACACTCCGCCCTTGTAGCCAAGCAGCAACCTGATCTCGCATCGAAAGGAATTCCGGCATTAGATGCTGCCTCGGCTGCGCTGGCTGGTGATCCTGCAAAGGTATCGCTTATGGATTCGCGAAATCAATTGAAGGTAAAGATTAAAGGTCCATTCCTAGACGCTAACTACTCTGCATCTTCCGTGTCGATGCCTCTTGCTCAGCAGGTGAATCCCATCATACAACCCACGGCAAATAGCGTTTCGGTTGCTGGCTCCGGTACGTCCAATTTACGACGAATGCGTAAGAAAGAGCTGTTGCGTCAATATTGCTCGCAAGATATGAACATGGACGAGCCACTGGCTGGTAACGTTGCCTCAGCACCAATTTCTATGCCGCCTATCAGCCGCACTGTAATCACAATACCTAAGGCTGTCGCTTCGATGACAAGTATACCAACACGAGAAGACTACAAGGCCGTGGTCGACGCAAATATGGAGAAAAAGAGGCGAAAAGAACGCGCAAGCGTCGGCAGTATCGGCAGCTTTCTCGATGCTACGCCTGGCGGTCCTGAAGATGAACAACAACAGCTCTCTATCTCGGAGAGGCGGCGTTCGTCCAGTGGAACCACAAGCGGCAATGAACGTAGACGGGCAAGGCAACCCAGGCCATCGACGCAATCATCAACATCGACAAGCAACTCTGGACAAGCCGGTGCAGGCCCACCGAAACTCAAAATCAAGATCGGTAGCAATGTGCCGGGTCAAGAAACGAGTGCGAGTATTCAGCAAGACGATCGCAGCAGCATAAGGCCGCCAAAGAAACGGCTTAGCAGCATACCCACCAACATGCCGAGCATGGAAGAGCTGAGGCGGGAGAGCATGAAGTATCGTAAAATGATTATGGCAGATTTTGGCACCGATAAGTCCGAGAGATCGAAAAAAGATAAAAAGGATAAAAACGGGAAGCGTAAGAAAAAACAAAGCCTCAAGCAGAAAGAGGAGCCTCGAGAGGGCTGCGTTCGAATACTCGAAGATGGTGCTGCACCCCGGAAGCTTATCATAAGACTGGGCAAAAGCAATCAATCGTTGAGCGCCGAATCGGAGTGCGCAACCGGCGGTGATGATGGCTCGCTCGCGGGCTCTATAGCAGCCTCGTCGGCGATGTCAAAAATGGCCAGCTCATCAGCAACGGCGACTGATTCGGCCACGACGACAGTAACGACGACGACCTCGACGACAAGTAGTTCAAGCGGCACGACGACGGCGTCTAAGGAGAGCTCAGAACAGCAGGCGAGGTTAGCGCCGCCACCGACGGGGACCGAGGAGAAAACCGGAGGTGGCAAATCTGAGGGCAGCAGGTCCACAATTTCAGAAGGCAAGCAGCCACCCGCGCAGCTCGAACACTCGTCCGTAAGCGCATTGAGGAACGTACGCTGTGCAAAGGTATCACCCATCAGGTTAAAACTGACGCGCTGCCAGGAGGGCTACGAGCTGAAGTCGCCAGCTGTTGCCGGAGAACAGCAGACAACGCAGCCGTCGACGACGACAAAGACGTCGACATTGGCGACGACGGCAACGGCGACGCAGCAGCAGCTCGCAGAGGCGAAGGGCAAGGGAGAAGAGGAGACGCCGTCTTCCAGGGGGGACGAGAAACTCCCATTACTGGGTCAGTCCACTGCGTCGGCGAGTACGCCGAAGGCACAGCATAGCTCGCCCGGCTGTCCGCCTGCGCCGCTCCCACAAGGATGCCAAGTTAGGTGATAATTAATGATAACTGTATAATAAACGCAAAAAAGAAGAGAGCCCTAAGTAATCGGTTCTTTTATAGACAGTGATATAATATTATATATTATATATGTATATACTATATATACATGTTTCGCGCTTATATGTATATATATAATATTCATATATGTATGATACATCCGTATGTTGAGACAGAGACTCACTAGTTAAAAGTTAAATGAAGATAAGACGCGTTGTAAGTGTGTAATATAAATTATTCGATTAATCGTAAGTGTAAATGATCTGAGGGTGAAGTGAAATGTCACAAAGTGCCCAAATTCACCATAATTATAATAGCATGTGCATTTCAAAAGTGGAGAATGCGGGAGAGATAAAATGAATCGAGAGTGAGAGAGTGAGCGTGAGAGAAAGAGAGAGATAAAAAATTGAAAAATAGTTATAGTCTCGCGGGCGCGCTCTGCTCATCGTTGAAGGTGTCGTTTGTTCTTCGTGGTAAATTCGTTAGGAATCGGGTCTATTAAAACGATAAAAAAATCTCCTAGAAATTGCATGATTGGAAAAAACTAAATTTTGATATTTCATTTTTAATTTTTTTCTTTTTATAAAATATGCATGATCACGACATGAGTTTTTTTAGATGACTATTTTCTTGAATTAACAATTGAAATTTCGAAGGTTGGACGATTTGGGTTCGTCACAGGTTTAATTTTATTTTAAGAACACGATGAGAATATAAATCAGCATTGTACGCTCACTAGTAATTTATTCGGAAGTCATCTGGTTAGCAACTGAGTAATATGCTTTTATCATCTACTGTTTTTTTTAACACATATTTAATTTTAATTTCTAATACAAACAATAAAATGTAATTTTAAATAAACTTTGATAAAATATAATTTAAATATTTTTTAATAAATTTGTATTTATTTTAATGTATATAAAAAAAATTAATAAAAATCTAATAATTACTCAGTTAGTTACTAAGGACTTTCTTACTTTTATATCTACGAAAAATCGGCGAAGTTTAATGTGGTATAAAATTTGATGTAGAAGATATAATTGTTGTCTATTAATATACTTATTTTTTATAGTATGTTTACTATTATTTATCGGCCCATCGATTAAATTGTTTTGTACAAAAAAATTTTTAATTTAAGCATATGACGAACCAGTTTCCTTGAATTTATGAAAAATAATACAAAAAGTCTGTTCTGTGATACAAAGATTTGAGATTTTGTTTCTTTACATATCTATAAAATAATGCAATAAACGAGTGAATATAAGTTGAGACTGATTTGTAACGTATATTTTATAGTTTTTCCATATGCTTTTTATTTTTAATAGAATTATTTAATGAAAGTGTTGGAAATATGATTTTTACATTTTCTTATTGCATTATTTTAAATAAACATTTTATTTGCTTAAAAAAAATCATTTTAATTTGACGTAAAGCAGTCCTTAAGTATATTCATTTCTTATAAAATAATAATAATGTATATTGTTTTGTAGCATAAAATTTCATTTTGATTCTCACAAGCAGATTCAATTTAAAAAGGAAATTATGATATTTTGTAAATGCTTCATGTACACATTTTTTAGACAAAATGTTTATAAAAATATCGCTATATATGAAAGACATTTTTATATTTTTTGTAGATATTATTTCTTATAGAAAGTAATAATGTAACTTGAAATGGTTTTAAGTTTATGTTGGCGCAGTATAAATTAGATTATTGTATATAATTTGTACTGTTTATGAAGATTATTTATTATTTTAATTAGACTCGGTCTTGAAATGTATTAAATATCCAACAAAGATAAAACAATTGACTCACATTATAATGTAAAAAAGAAAAATGTTGATATTAAAGTGCTTTAAAAACTAATTTAGTTCCTTTTGCTGTAATTTTTAATATTAATGCTGTAAATAGCAAAAGTGATCGACTACATTACAACTCTTAAATTAGTAATTTACTAAAAATTCATAAAAAATATTGGCGAAACTTTCTAAATTATAAAATACTATTACAAGTCTATTTATATATTTTTGAAAAAGAAGACTATTACATGATCAAAATATTATAACTTCAATAATATAAACTGTTTCTGATAAATTTTAAACATTATGAACATGAATGTTGTTTTGCTCTACTCCATTATTCAAAATATTTATTATTTATATTAAGTTGTACTTGATTTAATATTATTCTTTTTTTACGTAAAATACCTAATAAATAATACAATTTCTCAATATGTATTTTCGGCCAGGTCCAAAAAATTTGTTTACGTTAAATTATATTTTTTAATATATTTCTAAAAACGTAAGATTTAAATACAATAACAGTTCAATAAAAGTTCAATATATTACGCATAGATCGTATAACAATATTATAATTTTACAGCATTTTTTAATTTTCTAAATTTCTAAATCAAATAAGAAAACTGAAAAATGCTACTAAACCTAATAAAAAGGTTTCTGTTAAAAGTAGATTCGTTTTTTATTTTTTTTTATTACACATTTCACATCTCTCAAAACATCACTAATTACGATTTCTAGGGGCAATTTTGTTAACCAATTCACTATTAATTTGCATTAGCAGTTTGGTTATTAGCTTTTTAACAGTAAAGTCATCGAATTTATTTACAGTGAACGATCGACACCTTGGCGAGCGTCGGGACTTAAATTAAGATTATAAGGATAAAAAAATGACCCTGTACAAAATACAACAAAACTACTACACTTTATAAATCACCGCTTAAGACGTGATTCTTAAACACTTTAGGGGTAATAAATTTTAATAAACAAAAAAATTATTGTATGAGTATATTTCCGAAGAAAAATAAATTTAAAACGACATAACCGCACGAAGGAAAAAGAATTGCAGAGACGTGTTTGTATACAAAACGTAAAAATTCAAAGTTGTCTTACCTTTTTTACCATACTCATTTTCTTTTCACTCTTTTATCGCGTTTGTTATACAAAAAATGTTTTGAATTTTCAAGGAAAAGTAAATTATTATAAGGGGAACTATTAAAACAAAATTGAGATAAAGAGAGTAAAAATCAACATACAAATGATCAAGAAACGTTGCTGTTTTTTGTCTAAGACAGGATCGTCAGAGAATATTATAAAAATTTGTCCGAGAGAGGCCTTTTGTGGTTGCAATTAACATACAAATAAACAAATCACCGGACACATATTTTGTAAAGAAACACTAAATAAGGGCCGATCATTTTTTATCACTTTTTTATGTAAAGATGAGCAGCTAAATGATGTAATTCGCCGCTTCGGAAGATGCGTATATACATAAATATATATAAATATATATATATATATAGATTTTATAATAGTTAAACGAGTTGTTAAATATCATCCTTTCGTTTATAAGGCAAATAAAGAATTTAAAAAAATGGTAATGGAAAACAAAGGATACTTCCTTCGTGAATCTTCGCGAATTTATCTGTTGTCTGAATGTAGGATATTGTATTTATTTAAATAAGTCATCCACCATGCAAAACTCAAAAAAATCTCTATATTTGTTTAGCGAGCTGAGTAAAAAAAATAAAATAAAAATAAATGTCGCGACGCAGAAAATTTAGAAGAATTCTATATATATGTTCATTCTCAGCAAGCGTATATTATGTATTTATCAAATAATTGGAAAAAGGACGTACATTGACAAAAATCGTATCGTTGTTAATAAATCGTCATCATGGAACTTTCGTGCCATTTTTTTACCGGTGTGATTTGTGAGATATGAATATAAATATGTTAGAAAAAAAATGAAAGAGAGATAAAGTTTGGTGGGCGAGAGGTCCATGACTTACGTATTCTTTTCCTTTGATAAGCGTCGCAATATTAGTTTCTTCGTTTTGGCATTGTAATTGATTTGTGATGGTTGTGTAATAAATGGCGGCTGCGTTTGACGAATCTTGCGCGACTAAGCCCGATCAGATGTTGACATGTAAAGTGACGGCAATTGGTTCCTCATACTTATGTAACAGTTTAAAAGTTTTATCAAATTCTATTGCTTACTATTTTTATTTACATATTTAATTTTAATAATTAAATTTAAAAGAAATAATTAGCTTGGTTGCGTTTATTTGTTTTTTATTAAAATGCTTGTTTCTCAGATGTAATTTTTCAGTTTTACATTATTCTAAAAACAATTGTATATAAGTATTTATTTTATCAAATTCATCTGAGACGTATGATGCTTTTCACCAAAATTTGGATAACAATTCGATTGAAATAAATTTCATTCTACTTAATTTCAACTCCAACTGAATAATTTGAAGCAACATTTACATAATTTAAAATTAATATAATTAATACATTTCAATAGAGTTTAATCTGTTCTTCCAATAAAAAAAATGATGAATGTCTTCAAACAAAAACTGTTCACTATGTAAACGTTAAACTTAGCATTATGCTCTTTACATTTCTCATCTAATTGGGCAACAAATGTTAGAGAGGGCGCAAAAATGTCGAAAGAAAAGAAAACAAACGCCAAGTTGAACAATTGTACATAGAATATAGGATGTTTTTTTTTTGTTGAATTTTCACCTTTACTAAGTTCGTAATCATAAATTATCCAGAGTATGAAGTCCAACTTGTGAACACAGCGATGTATGCTCGTGATGCGCCAGTATGCGTGTGTTTGCGTATTCGTGCGTGCACTCATGAAAAATTCGCTATCATCTTCCAGCTTTACGGACTTTTTCTATAATCGATTGTATAAGACGAACAAGATCAAAAACGTGCGCGATATTTCCCACGGGAATGATCGTGTAGTGCATCTTCTTCCACTGAGAGATAAGTTTATGTTTTTAATTTTCGGTTTTTAATTTTTCGGTGCCGATTTCTTGTAAAGATATAAATGCTAAAAATTGTCATGCAGGACAAAGATAGTTTGAGTGAACGGGACAGTGAAAAAGTTACAATCATTATTACTTTTATGCACTGTATGCACGTAATGAATTCGGGAGAAATCGAAACACTCGGCGTTTTGAACGTACGTTTTTTTAGAATGATTGAGAAGGAGAGAAAGAGAATGTTTTTATATTCCTGCGAGCGAGGGAAACATTACTTTCTTTGTTTTGATTAATTTTATAGAATATTTTATTCTAATAACCAGCTTATGATTTTTTTCATTAAAAAAAATGATACTTCATAAAATTTTATTTGATACAAAATATGAACTTTTGAAGTAGAAATAACTAAAATTTTCGCTTGAATGAAATTCAAATTGTTTTAAATTAACAATAATATACAAAAAATGTTCATAACGCCGATGTTGACGATAAATGCAATATTTTGCAGCATGCGTAACTAAATGTTGCAGTGAGCAATTTTTTAATTGATAAATCACCGAAGATAAACAAAACTGAGTATCATACATTTCTTTCTCTCGAAATATGTTAACGCACTGATTTTGCCTGTTTCAATATTTTTTTATAATTAATTTTATCACAAGCAAATCTTCGTTTATTAATTAATCAAGTATTATTACTATATACTTGATTTGCAATCGAATTTCCCAGATTCATGCTTCATACCTTGCATTGATTATTATTATTATTATTATTATAATTATTATTATATATATATAATTATATTATTATTATTATTGCGTATTGTACATTGTCGGTGATAAAAGATGTTTTAAGAGCCTATATATTGTACAGATTCGGATAAATACACGTTTAGTTAGTTTTAAATATTGTTTTTTCTTACTGAATAGGCGAGAGGATACCGCTAATAATAACAATTATTACAGAAAAAAGTAATAATGATAATAATGAATTTAATATTATACATATAAATATATACATAGTTTTATTATAAACACAAGATGAGTAATATGATATTTAGTTATTGTATATAGTGTAAAAGAGAAGCTGGTCTTGTAAGATAAAAGATAAGGTGTTTTAATGTGCACATAGCCGCGTCATTGTCAATAATCATATTATTACGATTAATAATAATTACAGTTTTTTAAAAATTCTCCTTTTTTATTTATTTCCTATCCTCTATAATTACTATTCTCTGTAGGTACTATATTATCCTCTATAGATACTATGATACATCAACGTTTTCGTCGTTATTTCTTAAATTAGGTTTTACAGTATTAAAAAATATTTTACAAGGAATCTTTGATACAGTTCTTTGATACAACTTATGATTATTTACGTATTAAAAATATTACTTTGGAAATTCCTTAAGTCTTTCACACTTTAAGTCCTCTTCTGTAGGAGTAACTTCTGCTAACAATTTAACAAAAGTATTAAATGGACATAATTCATCACAGCCTGGAATTTTTAAAGTATTTGCTTTTGCAGGAATACCTTCATAATAGAGTACCTAAAATAATAAAAATAAATAATATTACTATAATTATATTGTTGTTTTTGCTTTTTAAAAATTATTATACCAGAATTATGTAGAGTAAAATGTTTTTTAGTGTATTTGCTATGTACGCAACTTGAAATAGCATCAAGACGCACTGTCTTTAGGATTGCTTTCCTTATGGACCAACAAATGCATGCAAGATATACGAATACAGAATGGAAATGTTTATTTTTATAAATTACTGATGCATTTGTGTGTTCTGAAATAATTCCATAAGAATCCATAAACGCTTATATTACAAATATCATTTTTATTTGCATCCAAAATTTGAAAAGAAAAATAATTTTTTCGAACGCGTAAAAGAACTAACATATTATGATGTCCATAAGTACTTCCATTCACCACATGGTTGGTGCTATTTTCATATTGTACATATTGCAAATAATAGTAAGTTGTTTAAAAAAATGTTTAAAAAATTCATATCTCGCGTGTAAGATTTCAGTCTGTCCCTCAGGCTTCATCTATATTTGTGACACCTGTTTGCTTTTTTATTTTAACCAAATAATACTTAAGTAATTTATTTAGAGCTATTTCAATCCCCTACACTATTTATTGCTAACATTATTAACTGATGTATTAAGTGAACTGAAATAAATTAGTTTGAATTAAGGTTTAAAGAACAAATAACGAACTTACTGAAAAAACTTTAATGGGGCTCGTATAGGGTTTATGTGGGTACCAAGAGAAACTTTTGTGGGTTCTTAGGAGAACAATATGGAAAATTCATAGGATCCATATATGATTATGTTACAAAATTATATTTGTAGGAGCCTTGGATGATACGTACTTATCGATCCTGTATAGTTTCCATATAATTCCCATATAATTCATATATGATTCTCATTTTCAGTTTTACATAAGACCTATATCGATTATGTATTATATACCAATTTTTATAAATTCATGAGGGACCCACGTGGAAAATGGGTCACAATGAGATCCTTTTGTACTATCAGGTGGGTTCCACATGTTGGATCCAGGTGGATCCCATGCGATTCCCTTCAGGATTCCATAAAAGCTTTTTAGTAAGGATGAGCAATACTATAAAATCTTTAAAAAAATACAGAAATACATCAAATGAGTCACATTTATTATTATCTTAAAAAACTTCCATCAATAACAGAGTTATTTGATCTGTGACATCTGTTTAAATCTTTAGGGATATTCTTCTGAAATGGCAAATTTATTTGGAATCTAAGCTGGATTCCATGTGGATTTGACTAGATTTTTTATCTGAAATTCCAGTAAAAAATCCAATAGATGGAACGACTGGATTGCATGTAGATTTGCAACTGCATTTTTGTATCAGAAATCCACATGGAATCCAGCCATTCCAGCTAGATCTTATTTTTGGAAATTTAGAATTAGATTCGTTCAATTAAACTTTCAATTAAAATTTTTTAAGATGAGATCTTTCTGCTTTTATCCTATCTATTATTTTGATATCTTAGCTGAAATTTTTTAATAGTAAGTATATGGAAGGTCAAATCACAAAAATATTGACAATGACTTTTAGGTGTTGTTACACTTGAAAAAAGTCTTCTATAGAGAATGGCCAAAAAGTATTTACTTAAATATCAAAAATAGAATGGAATAGTATTGTTCGTGTTATCTGATCTTTAAACATGTATTTATTTGTCAAGCCTTTATCAATTACTTTGAATTGATGTAATAATGAAAAACATTATGTATTACAGAATGTTTTTAAACTTTCTTGAATCAAATATATATTAAAATACCATAAAAACAAAAAGCCTTTTATAATTGAAAATTTTTTAATTTTACCTTTACATAATACTGGTCATGTAGTTTGTGTAATTCAACAATAACACCACTGGTATATTCAGGCATATGATCATTGTATAGCCCCAGAGTTTGCAAGAACATTACAACGTTTAATTCATGCCCACTGTAGAGATGAATTTTATAATTAGATTTGGCTGATTTATTTTGAACCTCTTCCATATTCTTTATCATCTTTCGCAGTAAAATACCTAAAAATGTTGTTTAAATACCGAATGGATTATACATATAACGTGAGTATAACATTTTTGATAAAAATTGTTAATTGTAGTTTGACATAATTTTTTATTTGTGTAAATCTTAATGTTTTATTATATTTTATTAATAATGAAAAAAAAATTAGTGAAAATTTTAATTTAAAATTTCGAATTATATATACATTTTCGATTGATTACATGTATCAACATTCTTTTTCTCATATATCATTGAGCGATTAAACGATTTATTACATTTTTCTCATTTTCTTTATAATTCAAATGTTAATGACTTTAAATAAAGATTAATTGTATAATATTGTTAAATTAATAATAATCAAACTCTCTTAGGCATTTCAAGATCAATAAACTTACCACCCGCCAGTTTTCTTAATTTTTTATTGTAACCGTAAAGTGAATACTGTAAAAGCGCCCCTCGTCGAAGATCTCCGTCAGGAAACATTTTGTTTGCCCACTTAGGCAAAGTCAAATTCATCGAAGTTTCAGCAACAAACACATGATAAAGATTGTTCATGTCTAGAGGACTCACAATAGACTTTCTACCCATGTCCTTTGTTAATGTTTTCATGAAAGGCTCGATTGCTTTTATTTGATTTTGAAAGATTTTTGAATATTTAACATTATAGTATTCTTTTTGATACCTGAAAATTGAAAGATTTTGAATGTACAAATATTTCGCGTTATTATTACATAGTCTGGATATTAAAAAAAAAAATAATTCTTTATTTGATTATAAGGTTATTTTTAATTTTGAAAAAATTAAAATTTAAGTACAAACAAATTTTTAAGGAATTTTTTCATATATATTTTTAGCATCAGTATGAATACTTAAAAGTTTTTCCAACCCGCTTGCTCCATAAATGTAATTGTCAACAAGATTAAAAGATTAAAAACGATAAGCTTAAACATATACACCGTGATTCGTAGTCAATATATAAATATGTATATTTTTGGATTCATTGCGATGAGCTGAGCCTGCGAAAAATGTTGAAAAAAATTTACTATATAGCAAATTTTCGCAATATATCGCCTATATATTGCGAATATATTGATTAAGTTTTTAAAATTTTGCCAATATCTTGGTAATTGTTTTTTTAATTGTTATCATGCTCCGCTCATTGCGCTAAACAGCTAGCCATGAAAAAAATTATATTTTTATAAAAACTGAAATTTTAAGATTCACTTATAAGCAGTATGACATAAAAAGCTAATCGGTAGCCAAAATCTAAGACGTCGGCGCATTATCAAGCATATCGATTAAGTAAAATGTATTTTTTGACAATTCTTTTAGGAAAGCTCGACTTTAAGAAAGCTTCAATAATAAAGCGGTTAGAGATTTTCACTCTCGCTTGACTTTGATGCAAACGTCCTTACATGGGTAAATTCAGTTTCTCACTAGTATCGAAATGAATTGATTTACTAAATAGTTTTAAATTCTATGACATTTTTCTTGTATTGTTTGAGCATATTATTATAAAAACAAACATTCATTGGAAAACTTTATTTTATGTATTTACTACCTTAAGGTACTTGTTTTTGCTTTATTAATTTTTAATTAAATAATAAATATAATTATTCTGTTTTAATTCAAACTATTAGTTATTTAAATTATTATTATTAAAGTCTCTTATAACCTTTTATAAAATTTTGTGAGAGGTGCAGCAAATTTTGACAAATGAAATCAAAATTTAGTTGTTAGAAATAAAATAAATTAACATACGACTGATTTTCTTCCAATTAAAAAAATTGTGGCTAAAGGTAATGTAAAAATATAAAAATGACATTTTACTAATTAATTTAGTTAACTTCAAGTACTCATTTTTAATTAAAATTTAACTATACTAATATGCAAAACTCTGTACCATACATATTTATGAAGTTGGAATAGGACATTTATGAATAGTTAAACTATAGAAGGTGTTAATTTAGTTTCTCCAATAACTACTTGACATGAATATCGCGTGTGTTATTATCTATACTCGTTATGATATAATAATTTATCACATGAAATCGCGAAAAATACTTACTGATAAATAAATTATTGGAACAAAGAACTTGAAATCTAGAATGATGGCACGCAAACAATAATTACATCGTATTTCATAATTTTTGATATTATCAAAAAGACAAATAAGTATTTTAAAATAGTAAAGAATTTAACAAATGTACATTTCTATTAATATGAGCGTTTTAGATATTGTAAGAAGCAAAATAAATATAAAACTTACTTTTCGCACAACTGCGGTACAAATATGGAATCTAGCGCTGTGGGAGAAAAGGAAGTCAAAACTGGTTGCCAGTCGCTATTGTCGTCCCATCGTTGGATCGGAGGTGGAGGATACAATCCAGAAAGTAGCATTATTAATGTCATGCGAGCCCTTTCCGAATTGGAACTAATCCCTTCTACCTGCCTGCTGTGGTAAACGTCGCCTAAAAATTCATCATAAGTCGATCGAAGAAGTTTTCCAAAATTGTAAGCCCTTAACTTTCCAGCCTAAATATTTTAAAAATTGTAGTAAGTATTAGTTTTAGAAAAATTAATTTTTAAAATGATATGATAATTTTGAAAAAAGCTTAATCTTAATCATTAAAGATTTTTTGACTTCCCTGGTAGAAAATTGACGATATTCTGGGTAGAATTTCTGGTCAACAAATTTTAAAATGACACTTATCTAAAAATTCTGGAAATGTTTTGAACTATTTGTCACTTTAACTTTTGTTCACCAGAGATCCTGCCCAGAATATGGTCAGTTTTCTACCAGGGTTCTGGTTGTAATTGACCAATGAATGTTGCGAATAATACGGGTTTGAAAACTATTGTATGTTCTTTAAATATATCTGTACAGTTAACTTTTATTTCTATTTTATATTGATTATGGTTTATGGTAATAATGAGTACTATACTAATACTTTGAAAAATAAATAAATATTAAATATTAAAAGATTTATTTAATAATATTATATTTTTCAAAATGATTTTAAACTAATAAATTTGTATGGTCAAATGATATCTTTCTGATTTAATGAGTCCTTAATAGTAATCTTACTTACATTAGTTAAACCACCAATTCCCATTGGAAAAAAAGTGTTGTTGACATTAGGATCATTTGGGCAAGATTTAATAAAGTTTCCAGGTGCTCGATCGCCGTGTCTAAATAACTAGTTATTTTATGTCGATTTTAATACCAATAAAAAAGTTAAATAAACAAAAATGAATATATAAGATAAATTTTCGATTAAGAATACTTACTACATTGACTAATTTAATTTCGCAAAATGTACAGACTACATTAAGGCACAATATTAGCAGTGAGATAATTTTAAAATTCATTGTGCTGTTCTCTCGGCTGCTGATACAAAGCAACTAAATTCAGCAGTAAGTATACCAAAGCTTGATATATAGAAAACGATAATCGCTCCTTATTGTTCAACGTGTTCACAAAACGTACCTATGTTTTACTCTGTCAAATATAAATGAAAGATATTTTAAATATTTACTGTCTAAAGTGTTGTAATTGTTTAAATACAACGTTTATGGATATATTAAATTATAATATGAAAGGTCACGATTCTAGCTTAATATGACATACACATTAAAACGATCATTAAATTTTATTTTAATATCTTGTATTTTTTATTTTTTAAAATTAGAGTCGAAAGTATGATCCAAAAAAAAGATAATGAATGGCCCAAAAACTTTTTGTGGGATAAAAAAAAAACAAGCATGGTCATTACTTTTCTGAATTTATTAAAATTAAAATTAAAAGAAAAGTCTTAAATGAACCAAGACGTTAAAAATTAAAAATTACAAATTCAATTTATTGTCGATGTTTCGAGATATTTACTACTCCCGTTTTTAAGTCACTTTATTATAAATATATAATTTTAATTTAATTACAAATGGTTACAAACGACAAATTTAATTATAAAACGTTGAAAAATATTGAATTTTAAACAACTCCAGAATTCACTGAAAACCATAAAAGTAAAACCTATAAAGTCTCCAGAAAGTACTTAAAAAATAAAAAAATAAATGAAAAGAATAAAAATAATTATTTGCGGTGTCAGAAGCCGTCCAAAAAATTGTAGATTAAATGTATATTTTATATAAAGGATACAATAAAAGTAATTATCAATTTAACTCATTTTCCAACATAATAATATAAAAATATTGAAATTTCATATCCTTAAAACTTGAATCATATCCCGGTATTTCCCACTGATAAAATTTATGCAAATTTAAAGTTCTATTTATAATGTAACAAACATTTTAATTTCGAACAAGTTTTTATATGATATTTTTTTTTATTTAAACACAAGAATATGACCGAAGAGCTTTCATTGAAAACTGCCCTTTGATGTTACAGTTTTTCTAAATAGAATGATAACGTAATAACCTACAGTGAATACTTAAATATTTTTCATTCTTTTTTTTGGAATTCCTGACACGCCCGACTTCAAAAGATTATTTTAATTTTAATTTTTTTTTTAATATTTGTTGGTTAAATATGTTTTATAAACGGAAGAAAAAGAAAATAAATTATTGGAATGAGTTAATAAATATTTAATTTTAGTAATTTTTTCTATGTGTACGTTTTACTTTAGGGTCAAAACTCCGATTCAACCTTTATAATTGTCCTTTTAATTAATAGTACATTATGCAACAAGGGAGTAAAGTCGCAGATTATTCCCGCGGGTAGGTTTGCTGCCCGAGCGGAGCGAGGGCCGTAATCACCCGAGGGAAT
>JAPYZA010001351.1:0-57002 GCA_030522685.1 Eupelmus azureus | reverse complement strand
GCTCTTAATGCGCTTTTGGTCTTCACTCAGATTCAATGCTGATACTCGTGGCGGAAACTTCAATAATCTCTTATAGAAAGTTGTTTCAACTTTGAAAGAAATGTTTGCAATTTTAATCCGTACAGTGATTCAATTAATTCCTAAGAATTCCCAGAACAATTTCAGGAAAACTTAAGATGTTAATTAGTATAATTTTAAATACTTATAGGTGTACAGACATGAAATTGATGAAAAAAACATGAAGCATTTTTCAACAGGAAAATGTATTTGAAAGAAGATTTTAATGCTAGAATCTTTCCGTATAATAGTATGATACTTTAAAATTTTATTTTCAAAAATTGAAGAAGTAATATCAGAAAATATATGGCTATTTCATATTGGCAAAGTTAAAGTGAAGAGCTTTTGGGAGTAAGAAAATTCATAACTTTAAACTTTTAAAACTTCATAAATAAAAACATGTAGTAACTGTTTTTGCAGTTATTTATCTAAATACAGTATTATTCAGAAAGTTTTGCATTTTTATATTTTTCAAACACTATTTGCACATTCAATATTTTATAAAAGTGCTCTTTACATTTATAGATTCTTATTTTTTAATATAAAAAATAATTTTCAATTGCACTGTAAACCGAGCACTGTAAAACATGGACTTTATTTTTAAAGATCTAAAAATGCTGGTGAACTGTTTTAGACTATAGATAATGATTTAGAATAAAATGTAAGAATAATATAAAAATAAAATGATTGTTCCGACACAAGTTTACTCGTTGGTCATAATAGGTTGTAAATTCGTATTTTGCACCAGGGGAGGGGAGTCATAATTAAAATTTTTTTAAACTTAAATATCATTAGTGGACTGATAATATAAATAATTAATATAAATCTTAATTTAACTAAGTTTAAGCAAAGGCAGAAAGTATTGGAGCAAAAGCGTTGAACTATCTCTGATCAGCAGCAAGTATCTTCTATCGGGGAGCGCAATGCTAAAACCACGCGGGATACAACTTGACATTTCCCAAAGAATTCCGGAAGATGTAGCGCTAACCTTGAAATCGGTACCTTCTTTCTTGTCTTTTAAGCTTCTCTTTTTTCATACTTTTCGATTTCGCCGGAATGCACGTTCGGCATGACGTGTATCTATATATGTACATCGTCGAATTCTCCGCTCGATCCAGCTCTCCGCAAATAGACCCAAGTCGTTGTCGTCATTGTAGTTGTTGGCTTGATGTCGTCGTCGTCGTCGTCGTCGTCGACGCGACGCGATCGCTGGACTGGATAGAGCATAGAAATGCAGCGACTTTGTCCTTTTCTCAGCAAATCCTCGGTTCTTGGACCTTAAAATATCAGTATAGCATGTCTGCAAGTCTGGCTTTGCGCTAACATTGAGTATTTTACTATTTTTGAAATAAATATGATATTTCTAAATTCAGTAAGCCATTGAATTTTTGTATTTTGTATATCAAAATTATAATTACAAAATATGTAAAAGGTAAAAGTAAAAATAAATATAAAAACATAAAAATTCATCATATTACCAATGGTAGGATAGGGTGCCTCCTGTTTTCATAAAATTAACAAAGTCTGATGAAAAATTCACCAAAGGCATCAATAACTTTGATGATTTTAGCGTAATAAAAATATAATTACGAAAGTGGTAAAGCTCGTATAAATGTGAGCAAGATGAGAGAATATTTGTAGAGCCTCGCTCGTAGAACAGCCCCATTACAAAATATCAGCTAGCTATGCAATGATTTAGCGTGATAACCGAGCACGTGCGGGGGGGGGGGATACTTATGCGTCCGCAATCGGAGATTCCTATAACTGTCGCTCCGCAAACTGCTCAGCACGAGGGGGTCGCCGTTTCCGAGTAGTGTGCTCGAGCAGTGTATAAGCACAGAGGGACCGCTCGAGGCCGGACTAAAACAGGCAGAAAGAGCGCGCGCATATATCTATATGCATCGTGGCGTGTGTATAAACGATGGGTCAAGGGAAGCCAGTAACTTGGGCGCACGCATCTAAATGGCAAAGAGAAAGAAGGAAAAGGCGACGAAAACGGAGCAAAGGGACACGCATGTGTATATATATATATATTTGAAGAGGAAGCGAGTGAGAGAGAGAAAGCGACCCTATGTAAATGGGCGCAATCGTCTTTTTTGGCCAAGACAGGTGCACGCGGATCTATTTTAGGCCGCGTTTCTTTCTCCCTTTATAACTCGTTCTTGCTTGGCGGGCGGCGTGGAAAATGTAGTCTTGTGCCCTCGCGTTCCTTCACTATCGTCCTCCAAGTTCTTCTGATGCCGCGTTTCTCGTTATTCTCTTATTTGATACTGCAGGTTGCCCTCTTCGCTTTAATGTTCGGCATATTAGGTATTCTTTCTTTTTCTCCGGGCTTCACTTTCACAGAGCAATACGATTTCGCTGCTCTGCTCTGCGACTGTCTTGCTTTCTCGCGCTCGCGCTTGACTCTCGCGAATGCATGAGAAAAATCTGCGTTTCAAATGCGCAGCTTAGTTCCTTCGTATACGCCCGAGAGTGTACAAAGTCTCTTTCCTCCATCTCTCTCCCTTCGACTCTTTCCCTGCCGCCGCTGCTGCTTCTGTTGGATACTACTCTATTTTTATCCTTCTTCGACACAAGTTGCCTGACAAAAAATTTCATCGATAACTCTACTCTCCTGCCGATATAGCTATATAAGCCAGCCAAAATGATAAGTTATTTCTTTTTCGAGAAGGAGAAAGGCCATGTATATTCTCTTCCATAACGAAGTCAGGCGAAACACTCGCAAACGACGAACAAAGTGTCAAATTTCGAATAAATATCCTTAAACTTTGTCCTATGCATCAGGGAGTAGAAGGCAAAATATATTCTTCGCATAAGATTTTCGGTAAATGTTGAAAACATACGTGGCATTCAAACGTCTTTTGCATAAAAGCTACATAAAATATGTCTTTTAGGCTAGCGATTTATCATATAGTAAATGGTAAACACTTCTTAATATTACTTTTAGTCGATGATTTATAAAATATTCGACTACTGCATTTTATTTTAAACGTTCATCAGTATAAATTATTTTCTGAATAGAAAAAATACTTATTTATTACGAAATACTCCCATAATTATTTTGAAATTTTTATGAAAAGTACAGATTTAAAGAAATTAGCGAAAATTGAAGCAATTTTAATTTTCAAGAAAAATACTGCGCTTCATTTCCCCGAGTCGAATTTTCCCCTTCACTCGTCCACATCCCACCCTCCGATGCAGCATCGCACTTTCGTATTGCTTTCTTTTTTATTTCGCCGTTCTCTTTTCCCGGCCTTTCCATTTTCTTTTTTAATATGCTGTGCGCGCATGTGCGTGTATGCATTTGGCGTGCGTAAAATCACATGGTTTACAGCCAGCAGCCCCGTGTATAGCTGTTTTCCTGCATAACCTTTTCCCGTTGGCTGCAGCGGAACCTCCGCAGGGCTGAAGGAAAAAGTCAGAACATTAGAGCAAGAAGAACGGAAAGTGAGAGCGAGAGCGAGAGCGAAAGAGAAAGAGCCAAAGCGAGGGGTAGAAAAGCTAGCGATCCCGCGGAGAGCCATTTCGCCGATTTATTTATTTCGGTGGGAAGAAAAAGACAGTGGCGCGGCGTGCAACTGCATCCGAAACGCAATGGGATTTTCTGGTAAAACGTCTAACGACGTCGCTTCCGTTAAAAAGGATCGGGCGCGAGGGGTCGGATTCTATTGTTTTCTTATCGGGATGCGAGCGTGCGCGCACCGCCTCTGTATAGATAGGGTGCACTAGGGTGGCGCGTTGCTTTATTTACGCTTCGAGGCGCTCGAACCTGTTATCTGCGCGCGATTTGCGACAGTCGGAATTTGGTTACGCTTTAAGGGGATTTGCCGCGCGCCGATTTATCGTCCAATGATAAACGTTTTGTCAAAACTGAATTATTTTCGTGGGGACGGGAGGAGCCGACAAATGACAGACAGTGCCTACTCGTTTATATTTCAAGATATAGCTTCCATTTGTTTATAAGCCGACTTATAAAAATGTAACATTAAAAATTCAATTTTTAATAAAAGTAAGATGTCAAAAGTCAATTGAATGGAATAAGAAGTAACTTTTGAAAATTTCATTTTCATAAAAATTACTGTTCCTATCGGCAAAGATGTCACAGACTGGAAAAATCGAAAAATTACCTTTCTATTTGATAAATTTTTTAAAACGTATCATAAAAGTATCATAAATTAAAGTATTTAGTATAATCATTTCGTTGATTGAAGTATATGGTCCATATCACAATTCTCATTATATTTCAGATCTTTCAAATTTTTATTTTCTATATCATTGAATCTGCTTTATCATTTTTTCAGATAATCGTAATTATTTGTTTTAATACTTTGGTTGATTCAAATATAAAATTTTAGAAAAGCATAATTGTATCCTAGTAGAAATATTAAGATGTGCACAAAATTTTAAACAGGAATTGTTAGTTATTATTATAATTAAATGAGTAGCACTTTTGATTCTGATCGTTTTCTTTGATTTATGAAGATACTTTTTGAAATTTATTAATACTTTCTGTTTGAGCACCTTTTTCTTGGAAAAATTCAATAAGCTACTTCAAGGAGAAATAAACAGTGGGCTTTCGTACATTTATGTTTACTTTTATAACAGTTTCTTCTTGTACTATTCAGCACATAATTTTCATTTAGCATGGTAAAGTTTTTAGTTTATTCATGACGAGTATTTTACGCTAATGATCAGAGAGCTTTCATGCCAAATAACCAAACTTCTAGAGGATTTTGTAAGAAGCTTACTTTCAAACTTTTACGTAGAAAATATATTACGAAGACCCATATGCAATCAGTGTACGTCGGCTCAAAATATGCATACACTTGTAAGTGCTTATGCAAATGTCGCTAAAATAATCTTTGCATAAAGGATTTACTTTACGGTGCATCATTTTCCGAAACTCTACAAACTAACAGTATACACTCGAATTTTTTTTTCTTTCATACGCACAATCAATGATTACAACAAAGAATAAAATCAATAGACAATTTTTGACATTTTTTACGATTTATACAAAGAAAAATTTGAAATTAGTAAAATATACCGACATAAAAATAACTTTATTAATAATCAACTTACACACACTTTAACTATATTTTTTACTATGAGAGCCAAAAAATCAATAAAAGTCAAAATCGTTATTTTTTTATTAATTTAATAAACGATTTAGTACCAAACAAAAAATGTTAACAGACTACACGAGTGTTTCAATTCATATGCCATAAATTTATTGAATATTGATGATACAAATGACTTCAGCTACGTATATTAAAAGTACTTCGGATTACAAAAACTTGTAAATCAAAATTGACGAAAAAATCTTTTATATTTGCCAGGATATAAAAAAACTTTGAATAAAAATTATATATAATATTTTATCAACCGATCATCGATGCATTTTGTCTCTGAGAAGAAAAGTTGTAGCAACGCATTCTCGGCGATATGTCTAGAGGCAAAAGTCGGCGTAGCTCTAAAGTTTAAAAGTGGCCAGTATCGGAATCCTCGAAACACCAAGGCCCCGTTGAAACAGCGAACTTTTACAACGAATTCTCGTACTGACACGTATAAACCTATATCCCGGCTATTCGCGCAATCTAAACTAGTTGGGCGCATCGAGCGTTCGTCAGTACAAGGGCATTCGTCTAGTTGCCGTATGTGAGATCGGATTTTAGAGCTCCGGCTCGCGTGGGGTCATTTTTTAAAATGTCGGTCCTCGCCTGCTGTAATAAATCGAGGCGTTCGATTGAAAATTCGCATCGTCGAGCGAGCGGCGCCTGCCTGCTGCCATCGGAAAACGAAATGGGCTCGCGACGACGAATACTCGCTGGAAGGAAAAAGCTCGCGTTTTTTCCATCTGCTGCTCTTGCATCAGTTTTCGGTGAGAGAGCGGATATGCCAAAACACACGCCGAGGCACTTTACCGGACGCACGATAACACGCGGCTCTTTCTCTCTTGCTTTACAGGGATCTGTCTCTCTTCTTTTTTCTTCTTTTTTCTGCTTTTTCTTTTTTTTTCATATAGAGAAGAGTGCAATGAGAATCGATCGAGCGCTGAAAATGAAGATATGCTGCCCACGCTGATGAGAGAGCGTTCTGCCAGCGCTTTTTCTCTTTTTCAACTCTCACACAGCTGTTAGGATTTACTACTTTTTTCTGTCTAGCCCAAAAGCTCTGAGTGATTACGCGAGTAATTTGATGTTCTTGCAAGGGAAGCAGTTTAACTTTTTACGGGCCGATGTGCTTAGTAAATTACACCTTCTTAAGCTAAGGAAGAACTTGCACTGGCATTTATCTAATCAGCTTAAAACCAAGTTGTAGCGTTTTCGATCGATTAACTTATAACTTCCTGTTCAAAGTGTCTTTTTTAAAATTTACCACTTTAGATTCCGTAAAGCGCTTAATTTTAAAGCTCGTGGAGTCAGCTTAATTTTTTTAAAAAATATCTACTTTCTACATTCAGTATTATTTATATTTTGTTATAAGATGTATTAGTTACATTTCGCACATTTTCCAATTCAATTTTCTTCGTTAAATTGCTATTTTCAGTTTTGTAATTTGAAGCTCGTATTCGTAACCGGTGACCCAAAAGACACTTCCGAGTACCAAAATTGAAGGAAATTGCAAGGAGAGAAAAATACATGCCTCAAAAGGATAATGAAACTTCAGAGCTACCAGAAACTGCATAGTCTGTGACAATGTTTAATTTGACAAAAATAATGAATAGAGAATAAAATTTTAATATTATCTACTAACAAATCAAATAAAATAAACACGAGGAATGTAAAATTTATTAAAAATATACCATTTTATCTGACGAGTTTTCGCTTTGCGTGTACAGTAAATTATTTAGCATAAATAAATGCAGCGAATTCATCATAAATTAGATTAAAGATTTGACGAGTGCGAGATTAAGGCAATGACACGCAAAATCTGTTTCGTATGAAGTGCCAAAAAAGTAACGGTTTACAGCTGCACGTGTTTTTTCATCTGTCCCGTGTGTCTTTCCACGCTTGCGTTTCGCCAAAATAACGAGAATAATTGCGTAGCGAAAAAAGGGCAAACAAGGCGAAGAGGACGCGCATAAAAATGAGAAGAAAGATAATACGCCAAAGGGGGGTGCTAGCCCGGAGGCGAATATTATACGATACTAAAACGAGAAGGAAAAGAAAAAAAAAGTGTGCGGGTAAACACAGGATTAAGGAGAAGGAAGGAGATGGCCTTGTTATGCTGTTGTTTTTCATCCATCTGCAAGGCGCAGGGCCAAAAGCTTCTTTCGCTTTTTGCAGGCCGCTTTCTCTTGCTTACAAAATTGAAGTCGCGATGAGACGAGGCGCTCTCGCTCTCGCACTCTCTCAAAAGCATCGCATTATACCGTACTGGACCTGCTTTAGCACCCCGAGAAAAGAAATTAAAGAGCTTAAATGCATAACAATACTTGCAACTCCTACATTTTTTATATTATTGAATTTAGTAGACCGTTTGGTTAAAATTTCAGTTCCGATGATTTGTTATTTTCATTCGTCTGAATAGAAATTGAAGCGTGTTTGCTTTTATAGATTTTCATTGTTATTTAAGGCAATGAAAAAGTTTTTATGTGAGGAATGAACTTTTCCAGAATAAAATATAAAATAAATATTGTTTTGAGTTTTTAAAAGTATATTTAATAAAGTTTATAATTAAACTAGTTTGGAAATTAATTTCATTATTTATACATGTAGTGCTTTTCAAAGGATTTTTAGTTTTAATCATTTTCACTAGAGTAGTAATAAAAACATTCTTTTTAAATCAATAATGGATATTTAAAAATTTCATTAAATTGCAATTTATTACTGTAGTATGAGATTCACCACTTGACACTCACATTTTAACAACTGGTCAATGGCAGTTTTAGAAAAAGAAAAACTAAAATTTTGATTATTAAAGAATAAATTTATAAATAAAAGCTGGGACTTGAATAACTTACCGTAGTAGGTTAACTTTTAAAGAAGCATCTTCCGTATTTTTTTCTCTTCTTTAGCTTTTCCATTCCTTCAGCTTAGCGCGCACGAATCATTAGTAAATCTTTATCCAGGTTTAATCTTTATCTGTTCGTCCGGTAGTCGGCGCCATTTCTCGTCCGCCCCCGCTTCCTATCCGATAGAGCGCGCGTTACACACGGCTCGTTTCTCTATAATCTACAGCAGCCGCACACGAAGGAGGCGAGAAAGAGGGGAAGAAGAGAGGGAGAGAGAGAAAATATAAAGATTCGCAGGCGCGCCAGTGCAAACTCTCTCGCGAGTAGAGACTGAAACTACAAATCTCTCCCTCTAATTCGACTCTCCTCCTCTCTTCCCTTTTTCCTCTGTTTTTCTGGCTTCCTCCTCTCCGTTGCATATATACATAGACGCGGATGCAGGCGCGCGCAAGCGAGAGAGGCAAAGTGAAGAGGATCTATTTCTAGGAGAGGAGCGTGTAGCGAGATTCTTGCTCGCGAGCGCGCATATATATACAGTCATTTCCGACATCATTTCAGAAGCCATTTGCGCGTGGAGTGTGCGAGCGTGCAAACTACGCGCTGCGACGAAGAAGCATGTAAATGCATAATGTTCGAGAGCGCGCCGAGGCTCTATATTTGTACACGCGGCGCTCGCTGCGCATCACAAGTCAGGAGCGAGCTTTTAAAGTACGAGAAACATTCGGAATGCAGTTTTATTTGGCCGAATTGTATCAGAGAAATACCATGACGTGACCGTGGCTGTGTTTGCACGTTGTTTTTGGCAGATGCGCGGCCGGACCACGTGTGTGCGCGCGGCTCCGTTTCATTTAGCGAAACAAATTTCACAAACTCCTTCACTTTCGACCCTTAAAAAAGAAAGATCCGTGTGTGTGCGCGTGTTTGGCGCTCGGATTAATGGAATTATAATTTTGTCATACAAGTGCCATTACCGAAATACGAAATATTATGGGATAAAGGTGATACGCGAGCGTGGGCTTGAATATTTTGCACTGCAACGTCCAAGAGCATAAATACATCAGGCTATGCATATTTTTTGAATATATCAATGTGCCGGTAATTAGGCTGTAAATACCAGTTCGGAAATTAATGTTTCTCGGGGGCGCCTGCACGAGCTGCAATAATGTATGCGCTTGAATTTTAATTAAGGCTAATTTAATCGGGCCGCGGTGGCACTTTTGCTTTAATTTCCCTACTTTTTGTTCGAAATTCGATTTTAATTCATTAAAGTCAGCCGGCAGACATTCACGTTCTCTGGAGCATGAAAGCTCCGTACACGTACGAGTGAAGACATAATCGTGATTCACTCGAGTCGGCTCGAAATCCCATTACTCACGCACTGAGCGCGTTCACTGCGCTTTCGATCAAATTAGGAAAAAGGAGAGAGAGAGAAAGCAACCTCGCAAGCCTAGCCTCTAGCTATAGCCTCCCCTAATTTTTTCCTTCCTACCCATGAACTACGTTATGCGCAGCTTTTTCTCCTTCATACGTGGCCCGCCGCGATGTTTCAAGTGATACATGAACCGTGAGCCTGTTAAGAGATGCTTCTGACAAATATCCAGGATGAAATGTTATTGGAGCTCCCGGAGAGGCGCGGCGGCTGCGCACAATTCCCTCAATTTATATAAGGCAAGCAGACAAGCCGGATATATTGCCGCGCAATATATGTACACACACGCATATACATATAAGCGCCCTCGCTGCTTATGAAAACGAGGCGCGCCTATGTAGAGCCACCCTCTTAACTCGGGGGGAGGACAATTTTCAATCTTATTTAAAAGATTCGACAGTTTTCTCGGAAAAATATTATGAGCGCGGGCTTTGTCGTCGGGGAGATTTGTTATTTCGCATAATGGAGCATGAAGTTTGAGATTAGACCAAGTGCTGCGCCGCTAGGCGCTAATTGAATTTCGTTAATTTGAATAATATTAACACAAGGGACGCGCGGAAATGACTTAAAAATATAATTTGTTAATGAAATTCATTGGCAGCTACGTCCGCGAATAGAATTTCAGAACTTGTGATTGTCATTAATGAATAAATAATGAGAAGAGGAAGCTAAACCGGAAATGGATTCCGTTAATGAAAATCTAATGTTTTTCTAATCGCATATAAGGGTATGGGAAAGTTGAAAGTTTATCAGTTGTTCATGGGGTATTAAATAAACATATCCATGTAATGTAAACAATCGCATTGAAACATCATAACGAGCAGTAGGTATCCGGAAGCCGTTTATTGCAGGGAGCCAACAATCGTTACGTCTATATCGTCTCGTCGATTAAAGCAGCATGATGACGTAACTTGAAATAATTGCCATATCCATGAAAAGCGTAATCCGGCCCCAGCGCTCGAAAGCTCGGTGCATTTAACGATGACTCAGCGATAAGAAATTGAGGAAAGTGCAGCATTATAACGCGTGTAGCGCGCCACGCGCTAGAGAAAACAATTCGCAATTCATTACGTTCTATAAAGCTCGTTTGATGGCTCGCCGTTATCGCTCGGCCTGCTCGCAGGCGAATGACGCGCGCGCGCGCGCGCGTCTAATCTTTTTATATTCGCGAGCGGACGCACACGTACACGAATAAAACAACGAAATTTCACGTAATTTTGCCAGAGCTCCCGAGTTGTAAAATGAATTGTAAGCGCAGGGTGCTTCAGTTTCCAGTAAGTTTTTCTCGCTCGGCTCACGCAGGAAGTTCAAGTACCGCACGTGCAGCCGATACACGCCTCCGTATATCGATTACCGCCCGCTCGCTTTTATGACGTCATATAACAAATGTTACTTTTTTTTTACTTTTTTTCGGGGCTAAAACAGAAGAGAGTAGCTAAGCCAATCGGCGAGGAGTGGTGTCGTCGTCTACGATCTAACGTTTTGCGGCCAGTTAGAAGTAGGAGTAGGGGGATGAGTCACCCACGCGTCGCTCCGATATGGCGTGACAAGCGGTATTATTTTTATGGTGCGCTCGCGTGGCTCCCGTGTTATATGATTCACGTGAGCGTATACACTTGGCCAGTCCTTCCTCGTATAGATCAACGAAACAGGCAGCAGCAGCAGCAGCAGCGACGAGGCGAAGAGCTGTGGCTCGAAGCATATCCTAGCTCACCGGTGTAGGAGTAGGAATGAATCGCCGGGAATCCCGTGGCGATTAAGCATTCTAATTAATGGGGCGCGAGGATAACACGCCACGGGAATCCGAGGGGAGGCGCGCGCGCGCGCTGCAATTATAAACAAGGGCCGCTCTGATGTCGCACTCGGAGCGCGCTTGCAGATTGCAGATTGCCTTTCGTGAGATACGCGTCCTCGGCGATATCGAGACGTTTTAATCTAATGTCACCGAGCGCGCTCGCTCGCTCGCTCGCGCGATTCGCTCTATAGCTCTATACCGGGCTTTATTGCATTAGTTTAGGCGCTAGATACTGTTCCGTAGTCAGCGGGCGAGAGACAGGATGAGAGAGAACCAGCCCGACTGTACACCTGGGTAGCAGAGTCGATATTTTGCGGAAACTGCCGGTCTAGCTGCAGTGTTGACTGCCCGTGACGATCTGTTGCCGTAGTTTATTAAATTGAAGAAATGATTTTATTTCAAATATTAATGTTACGCCGGTGGTAATTTTAAACTTCTATATCAGGAAGCCAGCAATAACATTAAACCCAGAAGTGCTGTTCTAATTTACGTAGAAATTATTTATTACAAATTGTAACTCATACGCGAGTATAAAGTGGGACAAAATCAAAATATATTGTCAAAGGATATGTTTCAGCTTATATAGGATAGGCCTACTGGCTATTAGCAGTACAATTCAAACATATTCTTTAATAGATACATCGTGGTAACTTCAAAGAGGCGTAATAACTATTGTTTAGAAGATAAATATCACTAGTGGAAACAAAAAAGTAATGTGTTCCTATAACGCTAACAAAAATAACAGTGACAGGAGTTAATTGATGACATTATTAGGTATAAGCTTTCTCCCATCACAAAATGAAGTCGACTCAATATGTAACGGATATCATTAGACGTTCGGGAGTTGAGATGTTTTGTCATAATATTACAATAGTAAAATATATTAGTTACATTATAGATTTTTTTACGTTAAAGGGTAAATTTATTATTGCCCCGAACGAGGTAAGTTTTAACTCAAAGTTGTGTAAGGTGGATTATGTGACAATAACAGCCTCTTTAAAACGTAAGAGAGAAAATCTTTCTTGAGGACACACAGAAAGATGTGTAGGTCATAATTAGGCCCTATCTAAGGCCTATACATATGTAGGATTAAATTGCCTACATTGTTTAGTTGGTAAATTTCTACTGGAGTAGCTGTAGTTGTTGAAACTTGGTTGGATTCACGATCCCAGCGTAGGCGCCATCTGATACGTATATAGAGCGCACATGGAAAGGACTTTAAGACAAAACACCTGTTGGCGAGCCTTTCCCCTGCTCCTTCTAGACTCTCATTTAGGCAGCCAGATGCGGGGAATATTAATTAGCCGGTTAAGAATGATCCTACTTGGGTTATGAATATTTCAGCGTACGTCAGTAGAGTGTGTCCCTCCCCGGTTGTCTCAGCTAACCTGATTTCTCAGCACAGCAAGTATAGCTGTATGGCTCTCTGCGCGCAGCGAAGGTGTTGGTGCGAGTACCTCCTCGGCACGTCGCGGTTCTAATCCTTCGCTAAGTCTTTGCCTCCTTCGGAATTGGCAACTATAGCGGCGCCGTGCAGCAGCGTTAAGAAGAGGGGGGATAGGCTCGTTTTTATTAGGAGATAATCGACTTTCGTTTCCTTATTTATCGGGCGCTTCCTTCGCCTTGAATCTAAACTTTATGTGACAAAATCGCTCTGTGTGTCTTCATTTGGGTTAAGACGATGAAACTCGAATTGGAGCGTGCTCAAGTTTCCCTCCGCTTAATAATCCGTTTTATACAACTTTCCAAAGAAGTATTATATTCATTCGATTACCTTTCTGCATCCTTATTGAAAAATTGTAGAAAACAATAAAAATATTAATTTCTATAAAATTATAATATTAAACAGTAATATATTATTTATTGTAAAAATATATTTGCAACAAATCAAAGCATGCCAATGATGATTTCTGACACCTAAGTATGAGAAATTAGTACTCTTTCATTTAGTTTCATCATCTCTTTCTTTAATTTCTATATAGCATAAATATTTAAAATGTTATGACATAAAAAAGACATTATTTTTCAAAAAAATAAACACTTATTTCTAATTAAACACCTTATATATACCTTTGAAAAAGAACCCTTTTAATGAAACTGTCGATTTATATTGTTTACATTGTTGTGTGTGTTGCAAACCGATGTATTTTTAGTAAATTAATTAATGCTATATTTTTATGGTTTGTAATAAAGATAAACAAGAGTTTTTAATATGATCAGATATATATTTTCATTTAATACAAAAATGTAATGAAATATAAATACAATTTTTCTAGATTGAGAAAAATGTTTAATATATACGTAATTAAAACTTGATTGAAACAAGCAATAAGTACTATAATTCATGTAATTAACGGTTCAATAATTACCAGTTGAAATTAAAAGGCAAATTAAAAATTTTTAAGTACAGAATAATTAAAATATACTTTCCAACGATCTCGTATAATTCGGATTTCTGAAGCCTTTCTTTGGATATACACCTATGAATAAAACATAAACTAGCCCGACTAGTGAAAAGGGAGTAAATAGAAAAAAACTGAATTCCTAAATTTAACGATTTCCATTTAATTCGCGAAAAAATCGCATCGTAAATCGGCTACACAAAAAAGCAAACTGAACCGAAAGCCTCTTTTAAATGGTAAAATAAAACGAGGAAAGCTTGAAATATGCATTGCATTCAGAGCGAAACAATCACGCAATCCCCGAGCAAATCGCATTGATCAGAAATCTGGCATAATGACACGCGAAACATTCCCCCCCCGCATACATATACATTCTCTCCAAATCAATTTCTACCGCTCTCTACCTTTTTCTCTTTCTCCCGGGCTACCCTGCTTAGTATTCGGAAAAGAAGAAGAGGCAAGTGAAAAAGAAGGAGAGAAAAGAAAAACAAGACTTAGCGCGCGCTTGGAAAAGGCTGCTGCCGAGGAAGTGAGGAAGTAGCGGCACACAGAGCGAGGGATAGAGACGAAATGACAGGGCGCATACGCGTGCGGAAGCGAGACGCAGAAAACGAGCGCGCTGCAGCTCGAAGACGGGAAAAGCTCTTTTAAGAGGGCCGCGTCAAGCCGTGGCAAATCGAAAAACGTCGAAATTCTCCGTCGCCTAAAACTTTTTTCCCGTCGCTCTTGGAAGACATCCTCGGAACTCGAAGCGCGCGCGGGAGACGCAGCCAGCCGCCCCAGAAGTGATTTCGTTGATTCTGAGCCAGCCACCCCCTCGGCGCACGCTCGGATAAGCTATCTGGCCTCGTAGTGTCGCGCATGCATCATACATGTATATCGGCGTGCGCGATGCCTGCGATGATACGCCGAAAGCATTTTTCCTTTTTTCCCGGGCGGCGCAGCCCCCCCGCGACGGGGCTGCTTTTCTCGCGCGCCCCTAACTGCCTTGCCGCCACCGCCCGCCCGCGTACATCGAGATATCCTCATGAATATACACGCGACGGCAGTTGCAACGTGAGTCGAGTTTACCTCGATACGAAACTGGCTCTGCGGGATATTGGCCTGGGCGGAGCTAGAGCGAGCGTTGGAATAATAATTTGTTTGTCGATTTTTGAATAAATTGCTGGAATAGTGATGCTTGTTAAGAAATGAAATACAGGATATAATAAAGAATTGTTTTATTTTCTAGAAATAACGGCAGCTCGAATAATGTATGTTATAACATTTTTCATTCGTTAATGAACATTAAGTTGATTAAAAGTAATCTCTGGCCTTTATACTGGGAATTTGCGTATGGTATTCTACTAAGAGCTTAGATTTAGTAGGTTTACAGAAATAAGGATTAGCGTGAAATCGGATTTGTATATAAACTGCACTTATCGTATTAAACTTACGAAAAAACGATAAAATTAAAAAAAATTATTATTCTTTTATTTTTTTTATAATTCGCTGAAATTGTCGGTTTTTAAAAATGAAATAAAGATTATATAGTTATCAGATTTTAACTTTTTAAATTTGATTCACTTTTAAAATTATTTAGATATCAGATTCTTTTCTGTTTAGACTTGAAAAATAAATGAAAATCATGTTTACAAAATTTTGTTGAAAAACAAAATCCAACTCTTCAGTGACGCAGGGGTGTTTCGACACATGTGATTCCAGCGTGACGCTAAGAAAACAAAACATTTCCCCCCCGCGCTCGATATATCGCTACACTCAATTAAAGACCGTCCCGGCAATCATCGTTAGTCCCTTTAAAAAAAAATCGATACACAATAATGACAAGTCACTTTTCTAAATCATAGTTTCCAGCCACACTCGACTGCGCATTCACCCCAAGCAAACGCACACAGTCATACCTCGGCCTGCGTCGAGAAATAGAAAGAGCCGAAAGAACGGCAAGAGAGTGGGGTGGGGGGGGACGTCACTAACCCGCGAGGGGACGGAAAAAGAGAATGACGAGATAGGAAGAGCAAGCGTGCAGCTATAGGTGGTGGGAGAAGGGTCACGAGCAATCGAGATATACAGAGAGAGAGCGAGCGAGAGAGGGAGAGAGGCCCGCGTGTGTATTTTCGACCTCTTTCCCTTCATCGTGTAGGCGGTGCAAGCAGCCGGAGCGCGCGCTTGGCTTACGCACTTAGTGCGTGCGTCTGTGTCTATAGTGGGGACGAAAACTCGGGCCGGCTCTCTTTTGGTTTAGTTTCGCGTTAGCCTCGCGTCGCGCCGCACGAGCCTATATTTATAGACGCAGGGGGGCTAATGCCTCGCGCTGCTCTCGAGAAAGCCGACGTTTTTACTTCTCGGCGACGAGTGATTCATCGTCAACTCAGCCCAGGTAGCTCGCGGCGCACCGGAAAACTTTGCCTCGCTACTCCAAAGTATATAGGACCCTCCTCGGCCTCTGTGTTTGTTTCTGCAAGTGTGTGCGTGCGTGCGCGAATTTCCGCGCAAAACTTGAAACGCCGCCTGTGGCAAATAAGCCGGGGCGAGCTGCTCTCTGGCGCTAGTGCAGTGTGCCAGCGCTTTCCAAGTGCCGTGATGGCAAAAATGTGGACGTTTACGAGGAGGGTATCGAAGTCGGCTACAGGAAAAGCGCGGCTAGATAACTCGAGTGCTTTAAGTGGCTTGGTGGCTCGTTAACATTTAACTTAGTGTTGTGACTTGCCAAGTGATTAAAGATTTATTGCTTGTTTTATAGTGATTTAAGTTCTTTTAAGAATGGAGTGCTGAATTTATTATCATACTGAGCTATCAAGCTTAAATAAACTAGGAGATGAAAAATTAGTTTCCAAATTGTAGAGTTTCAACCAACAGTATAGTGAAATCGGCAAGCATTGCGCAAAACAGGAATCAGTAGATCCATGTTGTGAACCCTATAACGACGACGGTGAAAGACCAAAACCGACAATAGAAAGACTCATCCAAAAAAAAGCAAAAAAAAAATAAAAATCCTTCCATTACAGACAGTGCCAAAGCAGTCAAAACGCAACTTTGCTCGAGGGACAAAGAAGCGCGTGGGAGGTCCAAAACCGAGGCGGCAAGTACAAAAAGCTTCTCACAGCCGGCCGCTCGTTTGGCAATAAAAAAAAAAGAGGCGCCGGCAAAGCAGGCTGTAATAACGACCACGTGCTGACGGCGGATCGCATCTATACAGCCGCATAGCCGCTGAATCGAGTTCAAAAGGCCAGGCGATCGAGTGGGGCGCTGAGAAAAGAGCTCAGCGCGACAGCTGACCCGAGCGCTGTCATTCATAAGTAGCTCGCGCTTGGATATCCCCGCGCGTATTCACAATAACCGTAGAGAGAGTTGACGCATCGCATTTACCGGCGAGAGAGGGTGAGTGCGATCGTTGCTGCAGCGATACGCGCTGTAAAATCAAAGTGACAGGAGATCGCTGAAAAGAGCAGGGAGGTTCAATGACACCGTCTATGGCTATTTAGTACCTGCTGATGCGTTGATCGAAGAAGAGCGATGTAGGGCCTGTTTTTTATAGGCTTGATGGGTGCTTCGATACTTTATTGACTGATGACTAACGGAAAGGCAGGCTTTTTCAGTTGTTGATTTATAGTGGAATTTATTTGTTTGTTGACGGATTGACATACTAATGACCTGGGCTACTTGAAATTGCTGCTCATCACAGTCTACTAAACTTGTATTAAGCTACATTATTCTTATAAAGAATAGATGCGTAAATCACGCGCAAATACATTAGCAAAGCTTCTAAAAGTTAATCCAGCTAAAACAACACTGCGTCGAATCAGTCTTCGCGAAGCTATTATTAGAAAAGCGATCGGTCCGACAATCGATCTAGACTAAAACACCAGCGAGAAATCTTCTTTGATCAAATTGAAGGAAAATAGTGTTTAGTACCAGGAAGGCGAAATCTTCAGAGCTGCAGATCAGACATAAAGAAAATAGAGAAGGGCATGAGCGAACGATGCTGGGATCGCGGCTCTAAGCGATTCTTGGTTGCCGGTCGAGTCGCGTACTTGGTTCTTCGCATCACCGATGCCTGACTCTCACCTATCTCATTCGCACTGCGGATACAACAGGGAGAAGGAGAAAATGCAACGCACGTCGTGGTTTGTGTTTGTCTCGAGTCTGCTGACGCTGCTGACGGCCGGCTGCGTGGCCGGAAGAGCCGGCGGCTTTGACAGCAAGAACAAAGGTGAGCCATTACCGACAGCATCTTCCTTTTCTTTTCTCGCGCCGCAAAACTTTCTTTTCGCGCGGGATAATGGAGAGCCGAATGGGGTATGCGCGACGAGCGACCGATGACACCGCAGTCTTCCTTTTGTCTTAAAGGAGAGGGATTGAAATGTAGATTTGCGGAATGATATATTGATTGAGTAGGTGAAGGGTTATGATTAGTTTGGTTGAATTTGTGAACGTTTATATGGGAATAGAATTTACATTGGAAATTTTTTTTAATAAATAACGAGTAAATGGATTTCGACGATGAAATAATTTATGATTAAGCTGAGCATTTAAAAGCCACAATTATTATCCAAATTGGATGAAGTTTGATGTTTATTACGATAAATAGTGTAATTACGTAAATTATACTAATGGAATGAATTATTAAGCTGAGTGAATATATTATAGAAAAAAAAAATATATTATTCGATTTATTCTGAGTAATCAAAATATTGTAATATTTATATGGGTCATGAGCATAGAGACTCCTAATATTAATTAATTTTTGAAATTTTTTTTTTTGTTTTGCCAAATAAATATCTCAGTTTATTTTCGTACTGATGAATTTTTGAGAACGAAAAAAGAGAAAAAATCGTGGTAATACTTACCGCATGCTGTTTTTCTTAGTTCCCCTAAGAACACTTGATCACTCGAACCCCTCGCTCGCTGTTACGACTCCATCCCCATTCTTTATGGCCTAATAGTCTACTGACACCAAGTGGTACAAATATACGTATACATACGAGTGTGAAAGCAAGAAACAGTTCCAACTCAAGTGTGTAAATTATAATTGTGAAGTTAAATTATGGAGTGTTACCGAAATTTGAATGATATTTTAAAAAGAAATCTCATCATTTCCATAAAAATGCAAGAATGCAAGAATGGTAGAGGTGAATACTAAACAATAGGCAGACCATTTCGAATTTGAAACATAGTTTTTACTTAAATAACAAAGTTAAAATAAACGTATTGAGGAAGACCAGTTACACAGGGATGGATTTTTATTACATATAAAGCGTTTTTGACATAGTCACTGTGATAGTAGACTTGTGATTAAAGAGAAAAGTTGTTTTGTAGATCACACTATTCTTTGAGAAAATAAAACATTTTACCGATTTTTGAATGGTTTTTTCGTTATATATAAAATTAGTTTACCTGCGCAAAATTTTTAGTTATAATCAGTAAAATTCATAGTATATTTTATACGAAGACTTTGCTTGTTTGAAAAAACAAATTTTTAATTTATCCGTCGATTAAGAATATTTTTAGAATAAGTAGTGGCAAATCAAATAATGTTATGCATTAATTATTATTTCAGTCATGAATAAGATGAATGAAAGTAGTTTGTAAAACCACTAGCCAGCGAGACATTTAGCCGTTGGAAAAAATGCGCACATCAAGGCTCATACATCCCTTTCATAAAAGTGCGATAGCTGGTAGTTCGGTAATCAAGGAAAGTGCTACTTCCAATTTCATCAGATGCATAGATCTTGACGTGCACATACACAGAGAAGTGCGGAGCATACATGACGAAGGCAAAATCAGCGCGAAAAGTTTTAGGTGAGAACGGAAAGTATCACCGTGGAGAAAAAAGCTCTTGGAGCGCGTTATATTGCGTATACGCAGGGCGACGAGAAAAATGGCCATTAGTTTGATTAAGCGTCAGCGTTTTTTACGGCTCGTTGCTCGCGATTTGTCGATTTCGCGCGCTCGCTAAAAAAGAGCAGAGGAAAATCCGTCGAGATACAAGACAAAGAATTTCCGCTCGCGCTGGATTTATGTAGAGGGAGCGCGCTGCGGAAACGTTAAATTCAGCAGTCGCGCGCGCGCGCGCACGCTTAGGCGCCAACGGAAATTGATTGACTTGCTTTGATCTCGCCTATCTCGTGCTTTGCAACACATTCGCTGTATTAAAACGTGCCAGTGACGAGTTCGCCCAACACGATTGCTCTGCTGTCCCAATGCTTTTGACAGTAGCCGTTTTATACATATACACAAGCTCGTTTAATTCTTTCGGGCTGATTCGTCCGAGTTAATTTCGACTTTAATTTGATTTTCTAGGAAATGCCTTACTTCTTTTTTCAAAGAAACTAATAGAATCCAAGCTCTGTAGATGCTTGTTTCGATTTACCTTGAATTTCTCTAATTTATTTATAAGCACAATGAAAACGTCTGCCTAAATATAACTTATTATCAGTTTTAAAAACAAACATCATTTAAGGTAGTTGTTTCCCAATCTATAGTTTGTGTTTAAGAAATATTTGTTGATTCGAAAAAATTCTGATTTTTTGCACAAATGAGTATTCCTAAAAATAAACACATACCTACGCCAAATTTCAGATCGATTCACCATCTATGTCTTGAGACGTATTCATTCAAAATTCAACTTTTTCCATTGTCCTATATCTAGATATATGTAAAATTAATAAACTTTGATTGAATATATCTCAGAAAAGAGACGGTGAATTTTCTAAAAATTTTGTATAAATGTTAATTTATAACAAAACTACGTTTATGCAAAGTTTGAGAAATTTCTCGAATCAGAAATTTGAGAAATTTCTTTTTTCAGAATTACAAAATATTAAATTGATCCAAAGTTATGATAGTTTTGCGTAACAAATTTGGTAGAATTTTCAATTTAACAGTGTCATTTTTGTTGTTGCTCAAATTTGAATTATCATAATTTTAGACAAAATTAATATTTTTCAATCCTGAAAAAATTTTGATCAAAAAGGCCTTGAAACAGTTTCAGCTAAATCCATCATCCAAACTTAAAGTACTGTCCTTGTTAGATATATTTTAGATAATTAATTATTCCATAATTATTAAAATAAATCAATTTTGCATAATAAGAAAGTTTTTAATAATGAAAATAGATCAATTTTCCAATTTTATTTTCAGTTATTAACAAATATTTTCCATTATCTGTTGAATTAATGACGAATAATTACCTCTTGGCTTACATTATATTTTGCACTGAACATTTCATTCATGTATATAATTGAAAGCTCATTCATTTATGATAAAAGCTTTTGATGATTCCTGTTATTTCCGTATAATTAAAGTATTCACTGATAATTTCGACTTATATACAACTAAACAGTCAAATCGGGCATTCCTAACTCAATGAATACGAAATTGAAAAATTGACGATAAAAAACGAGCGATGAATTAGGGTTAAGGTGATTTAATGATTCACAAGCTATAAAAAATTAGCTGCAAGATTGAGAACGGAGGGGGCATTTACTCTTTCGTATATTTACCTAATGCCTAAAGATGTAAGCTGGAAATAGGAGAGCCGAAATGTGTCCCGCTTTTCGAAGACGCAAGCGCGACGTATTTTTGGAACGAAATGCCTAGGGAATTCTCAACAAAAGTGAGATACTAAATATTTCATAGGCGTATACAAACACACGCACGCAGGCTAGTACAGGCGAATGAGGAATGTTAAAAGCCTTGTGATGAATGCGCGATAGGTAGATTTTTTGCTGCCGGTTTCCTTTCTTCTCGATTATCAAAGTAAACAGGGTATCCATAAACAAGTATCGAAGTCGCTGATTCATTGATATCAAAAGCATTGAAAATAAACTTGGGGAGAGCAAAGGAATCTCTCTCACATTGACTGTATATATATACACCGTTCATTTTTCTCGCAGAGGCCGCATGCAAGAGAGTTTATTAATAGATGTTGTCGTTCGCAGTTCTATTTTTGTTAGCATGTACGTGAGTTTGATTCTTCTTTTTATCGTGTGCAAAAAATATAATACAAACTTGTTATGCAAAACTTGAATTTAAATTAAGAATTCTCTTGATAGCTCAATAAAACGCTTTTTGCGTATTATCTTTTGCGTTGCGTCATATAGGTACATTTTTGGAAATTGCAAAACCAATTTTCCATTCGGTTGATCAAACATTTGACTTTCAAAATATATGAAGCTTAATAAATTTTTCCGTAAACAATCAAAATTCACCGCCATCGATGGATGCGATTAAATCGTAAAAACGAACTACAATAAAATAACATTATTTTTTTATTTTCCATTGCGGATCTGAAATAAAAATAACTATTAAATGCAATCACACAGAAAATGAAATGCCGTATAAATATGTGTTATTAAATCAAAATATTTAAAACTTAAGCAAACGTTAAAATATTTTTAAAAAATGATGCTTTTTATTTATTATTTATCAAGCTTATCCGGTCTATCTTTTTTAAATTCGCAGAAACTAATCATTTTTCATCGCTCACATTTTCTAGCAAAGTACCAGCATTATTTTTCGCAAAAAATTCATAGCTGACAAATTCCTGCTCATCCAGCTCTCTTCGCTTTTGGACCATAAAAAATCGCTTGTTTATCCCTCTTTCTCTCTCTCTCTCTCTCTCTCTCTCTCTCTCTCTCTCTCTCTCTCTCTCTCTCTCTCTCTTACGAGGCGACAAACGCCATACTGCTGAGAAATGTCGCTATCTCTTCCGCACCGTAACATCGAACGGCGTCTAGGCTATACTACCTAGCTTCTCGACTCTCGCGCGCCCCAGTGTTGGAATGCGTTTCAAGTTTCTGTGGCGCCCTGAGAAGCAGAACCAGAGCTCGAAATATCTGCTTTAATGTATGCGGCTGTTTTAAAAATGCGAGGGGACCAGGGGCTTTGATCCAGGCCTGAGCGAATCGCCTCGTTTCTACACAGCTTTGTTTCTAATGGGATGGGGTTAAAGGGCTGATTTTAGCGTGGAAAGATACAAGATGCCATTGAGGCCATTTATGGAAGCAGAGAAAAAAATTACTGAAAAAAAAAGTGCTGATTCTGTAATTGTATTAACTGCAAAGCATATTTCACGTATTAAAAGTTTTTATTTCATAGTAGAAAATTTTCGTTCGATTACCTATTAAGCTTAGTTTTGTAGCAAAAGCTATAATTAGTGGTACCTTCTAGGCAATTTGAATTCATGAATTTTTGTCGTGAAATTGGGTTATATATAAACCATAAAGCATTTGAAGTTTGTTTCTATTATAAATCCGAAAATTGTACATAAATCCACGTCATGTTTCATCAAAGTTACATGGTGTAAGACTTTATACATGGGCTTGTACCTACAAGAGTTCTAATTCAGCATCTGCTCTTTTACAGTAGCTAAATAAACATCACTATATATCTGAAAGCAATCTTGTCGTAATATGTTATTTATTCATACAAATTTTCACACATGCTTCACATTATTTTCTGTTTGCTTGATACTAGACTGCATCCTTAAGTTTTCCATTTAGTTTTTGTCGACAAATTTTACCGATCTTTGTTAAAAGTAGATCCAACAATTTGCATCATAATATATTTTTACCCTCATCATATTTAAGTCTCGCTTTCGCAACAAATTTTTTCGGGCCAGCGCATTAAAGCACAAATTATAATGCATATACATCTTTTGTAATAAAAGCTCGGTTTCGCGCTAAACTTTTTATATTTCCGTATTATGCGATGCGCGACAGGTATGTGGATCGCATTAAACGTTTTACGAGTGCGCGAATAAAATGGGTATACGATACACTTTGCAAAGGATGGATGTAGGCTCGGTGTACTCGGTTAAATGCATAGTGTATAAAGTTAGAAAAAATTCGTAATGCATATTTAACGTGTGTTACCTGGCATCAATATGCTATTTATTAATTACTTAGGTATATAAATTTAATTACGATGAAAGTTTCACGAGTCTCGCATCTACCTAGGTTAATTTATGAGGATAATTTGTTGGAAGTTTTCAAAGCTAGAAGAATTGATTTAGATATTTATTTGATTAAATATTGTTAATATTCTATCTAGATATTTTTTGCTCAAGGTAACGTTTTTTATTACTATGAAAGTTCTCTTAGTTCTTATTTTTCTGTTATTTCTATAAGCTATTTATTCTCTAATGCAAATAAAAATAAAAATCTTGTAAAATTTATAAAAATTTATCATACTATAGCGAAAGCTGAAATCAACATTATTTAAACTTAATAATATGCAATAAAAGCATTAATATACTATAATAAACTACATCAACACTTTTTTACCGATCGCGTTTATAACTCAAAAGTTAATTTTGAAAAAAGCCTTAACGAACAGCTAAAAGTGGAAACATCCGGTAAATAAATGTAAACAGCGCCAAGTCCAACAGAGTCTGGCAAAGTACATAATCTCATGATTAATTACCCCCCTTGCAGCAAGTTCGTCCAGCGCCTCTTTTTTCCCCAACAGCGAAAACTTCTTTATCACGCCGCAACGCGTTATCTCGATCCCCAGCAGCGTATGCGAGAAGGACGGAGCTATATAGGTACCTACTCAGCAGCGGCAGCAGCAGCAAGCTTTTCCCGTGAACGTGTATAGATAAAAGGTGAGGGGGCGTATAATGGGGCGTGGGGAGGGCGGATGACCATTTTCTATGGTAATTTTATCGATGATTTTTCCGTCGCCGCGCGCGCGTTTCAATCCGTTTTATTGCCGCGCCCGGATCCATTACCCGAGAGCCGTGTCCGAGCCTCCTTAATGCCAACGACTTTCGTCTCGCCCCGAGCTTGTTTCGCATGGGGCACGCGATTAACTTGGCGAGACATGTTCTTTATAGGTGCACCGAGGAGAGAGAAAGCGAGCTTTATATATAGATGCACGTTTATCCCGGCACTCTATTTCTTGACGCGTTTGCTTTGAATTTAGCGCTTTTAATTGTGCCCAAGTAACGAGCATCGATCGAGCGCGGCAACTCTTTGGTTTATCTTGATAAATTTGGAGATGCAAATTTAGAGTTTGTTGATTTCTTGAAGCTATATTTATACTGTCAAGAAGGTTAAATCAGCAACCGTGATAAAGTTATACCGAACGAATATATGAATCAAAAAATTCATCTGTTGTCCTTTATAACATGATATTCAGCGCTATCCTCGTACATTCTTTTATTTTGCACCTCTAAATGTTTAATAAAATTCAAAATTTCAATATCTTAAAGCTCATGTTTCTATAAAATTCGAAATATAATATTTTACCAAAAATAATTTGAACTTAGAATTATGCAAAATATTTACCTAAAACCGTTAAAATGTTATCTGAAATAAAAATTTAAAATATGTATCTTGCTTAAATTTTATTTTTCACTATTTAACAATGTAAATAAAAACATTCTAGTAGAAAGTCAAACTTGCGCTTGCAAACGTGAAATTCGCAGACGGTAAACGAACATAATTTAAGGAAGAAGTTGTACCCTCATAATTTATCGCTCTCAAAGCCATTACATAATGCTTGTATGCGTGCCAGCTAGTCCAGGTAGCGCGCGATAAGGATTTTCTTACAACTGCAAAAAAATTAGCGTTTAATCCGCTTTGATCTCGTTTAGCAGCAGCGGGCTCGATATCCGAACAAACAAATCGCTCTCGAGCCGGCTAATTCGGCGCATTATGCAAGTAGGTGCCGCAGGCCCGCCCTATTCCTCCCCCAAAGAGATACACGAGATAATTACGCTCCTATAGAAATTTGCATAATTTGCAATCGAACCGAGCGCGGCCGTAGAACAGTAGGCCTCTCACTTCAATGGCTCTTCACAATAAACGCGTTTAATTAATATCAAATCTCGTCTCATAATCAGTATGGATTCGCTTTTAATATGAAGCGCTAGACTCCATAATCTGAATTAACGTATATATAAAGCATCATTATGCCCGACACATCAGGTGTACGTTATAGCGTGCTCAGAAAAAAAAGAAAAAGAAAATAATAAAAGTAAACAATAAAGCAAAATGAAAAAAACTGGCGCGCTATCTGTTAACGATAAAGGCCGTACGGTCCGGCGCATGATGCATAAACGCTCGGCGATCAACGATCCTGATATTGTCGCAAGACAATGGATATTCGGCCACAAATTCGCTTTGTTTACGCGCATATAATCGCGGCGCGCTGGCGCTGCAGAGCCAAGCCGAGCAGGTTATATCGCGATTAGCGCTGCTCCATGAGCTACGAGCGACATTCGTTTCACAATCGACAAGCGCCCGCCTGACCATCATCAAGTTCGCTCGCGGACCATTCAGAATTCGGCCTAATCTCCGGCGCGCTGCCCTTCGGGGGGCCATTGTGCGCCAAAGCCCGCGATTACCTGCAGACGGACAGCCGCGCGTCACACTACGCAGCTCCCTCTCTCTGGCTCTCTTTGCCGCAGATGGCCTAATGCTGATTGCGGAATTGAAATGGAGATTTCGCTGCGCGGCCTCAATGTGCGGAGCTTTGCTTCTCAGTGAGAACAGAAGCGCCCGGATGGATACTTTTGGCTGCAAGATTTATGCTAATTACGATTTGTTTCGTGTGAGGAGACCGATTGTTTCACTCTCTTTCTCTTTCATTCCTCAATGTGTGCGTTTTCATGATGAGCTAGTTGCTCTTGAGGCCTGAAGAATCCTTCTAAACTACAACGATAACGATTATTGACGACAATATTTTACCACAAATTAATCTTTTCCGTTACATCAACTTTCAACATTTATTTGGAAAATAATTTAATAAAAACCAATACGGATAAAAATAAATTTTAAATCGCGGTTGTATCAGTTATTGACAGTTTGAGGACAAATCACTGGAATTTCATGAAATATTGCCGTCTGACACATAGCAATGCGTTATCTACACCAAAACTACAAACGGACCGCAGGTAAACTGTTTAAACAATGTAGGTTAGACGTCGAAGTGCCCTTTATTCTACGCCAGATTCAATGCGTTATCATTATTTTATCTGTATAAATTTCTATATATCTTTTCAAAAATTCCAATCAAAATGACTCGATAAAGAGTATGAAAAATTTATAGAGAAATGGTCTAACTATAATTCTTTAAGAATTAGGACCATGGTTATTTCGCCCGTGTACTTTCTTAATATAATATATTCAAAATATTTTTCATAGCGCAAATTTAAAATTTCTAGGGATAGCTTGTTTTTATGAACTTACTCAAATATATGGATTCAAAATATAACGTATTCAAAAATTTTAGCAGTATAATGATTAAAAATTTACAAATCAGTTATAGTAAATCTGAATTAGCAGTTATGTAAGTATACCAAACCATTAACGTAATGCAAATGCAGTAAATCGCCGTCGCTTTGAATTTGGCTCCTGCATTTGCTATTTTGGAAATCCGATGCAGCATTTGCGTTTCACACTCTGTGATACGCAGCAATATTTATTAATCGTAATTTAAAATTCGCAAACATACAGAAGCGACAATATGTACAATTTTTTTTCATTTGAGCTTATCTAAACCTTTACTGCAGGTTTCTACTTCAAATAATTATGGTATATATTATATAATTGGGCTTTTTAGACCAAGTGTGAAATTTGCAATACAAGTCGAAGGCGAATAGCCCCTTTAATCTCTTTTTCTGACTCTGAAAACAAAGCCTTCAATATCATAAGCAAGCCAAGCTTCAGTTAGGAAGCTCTAATCTTAGCCGACGTCGCTTTCATCTCGAGCGTAAACGCGAGCGACGACACGAGATAGTTCGGGACTTTGCTCTCTGCTCGCTCGAAATATTGACCGCAGGAAGACAACGGCCGCGAGGGGGCTGACTCGTATTGTGCATCTCCGCGCTGCTCTGCATTCAAAAGAAAGCTAGCGCGGATTTACAAAGTTTTGCCTCGCAAATCTAATGGCAGAGCGCGACTCTCCCGTGATACAGACGCGCACATATCTTCCATCCATCCTCCTGCGCGGCTGCTGTACGTGCGCGTATGCGCTGACGTGTACTTTGCACTTGTTCGGGATTTTCCCTCTTTCGGTATGCCGAGGGGAGAATGTATCATCTTGAATGGGGAGATCCTTCTACGGAATGATAATTAGCTGAGAAAATTTTGACTCCGGACGTGATAATGAAAGTAGTTGGCCGATGACGGATAGAGATTGACTTTGAGAATTTTTAAAACTTATTTCAACATAGTATTATTATAGTTCAAATACTTGAAAGTCTATGAAATTTCCCTTTTACTTTTCTAAACAACTGAGTGTTTTAGTAAATTTTTAATCAGTAACTTATATAAGACGAGCTTGCAAGAGTATAATGCATAAATTTCAAATGGAAATTATGATAATCTTCTTTGTGAGTAACTGCAGATTGTTTTTCAAAAATTTAATATTTGAAGCTTTAAAATAAAAATAAAAAAATGTATTCGTATCTCTAAAGAACAAAACAAGTAATAATAATAATAATAGTATCAATAAATCAGTAGAGACGTAAAGCAAAGATAAGGGATAAATGCATCGAAAATGCGAGAGGCAGCAGAGACTGAAAGTAGAGCTGGTGAATTGAATCTAGTAACTCATCAGGCTAAGCTCGAAGTTAATAGACTTGGACTCGCGGCGGCGGCGGCGGCAGCTCTAATACACATCGCAGACAGAGAGAGAGAGAGAGAGAGAGAGAGAGACGAGGTTATAAACACAGAGAGAGAGGAGCACGCAGCAGAGGGAGGCACGCTCGCGCAGGAGGAGAGGAGAGAACGAGCCGCACGCTAGACTTGATTTGATGGTATATACGTGAAGCTCGCGCGCGCACGCTCTAAGGTAGATTTTCGTGCATATAAGTGGGATGCGCGCCCTCGCGAAATTAACGGGTTTCTGGTACACACAGCGAAACGAGACATGGGTAAAGAGAGCTAGCTTGCTGCCGCGCGCGCGAGAGGAGGAGCGAGAGAGCCCAAGAGAGACTGGCGCCGGGGGCCGGGGGAGGGGACGAGGTAGCTCGCTATACAGGAGTGCGCGCAAGAGGAGGAACGCCGAACGGGCAAATGCACGCGCCACGGAATTACATTTGCTCTTGAATCTCCTGGCGTGACGCGACCGCACTACTAATTGCAAGAGTGAGCTCCTTGCTCTGCTCCTATACGGCAGCGTGCTGACGTCGATGCCCTTTTTACAGACTTAATTGATTCGCCTCGCCTCACCTCGCCTCGATACGACTTATTTCGAGCTTTCAATCACGTGACTGTTGTTCAAAATTTCTATTATTTTTTAATCATCCGAAAGCGTATTACTACGGCTTCTTTGATGCGTGCAATCTCGTTATTTGCGTCTTGCTATCAAGCAAGTGTGTAATAAATTTTTTACGTCTTGCCGCGAGAGGAGAAATGTTAGAGAGCTAATAAGATTAAGCTCGCCGAGTAGAAATTCCTTCTGCCTAACAGATTATCCTTTGTCTTTGATACGACACCGCTATACCTATTTCATTCCTTTTTTTCTTTAGCTTTTATCTGCAGCAGAGAATTTTAATCTTTCCGCGCGCGCTGAACAAAAATAGTGGATTAAAAAAGTAGCGCGCATCTTACTCGCTCGCGTTCTGGTACTTAAAAATTGCTAGGATATAGCAATATTTCACGCCGAGCGGCGCAGGCGATAGTCGCAAGGCCATATTTTTCCCTGCCGACTTATCGAGTGCAGCCTGCACACCAGATTATTCATGCAGCGCGCCTCATGCATATTCAAACAATTTTTGAGCGAATCCTTTCTCCCCAACCCCACAGGTGCCAGTCGACTAAATTGGCAACCGAATTGGAATTGTAGCTGCCGAATGAAATTTAAAAAAAAAGACCACTGTCAACTGAACCAATACAGAAGGAGAATTAAAAGTCATGAACTATGTTATATAGATCAAGTTGATGCAAAATTTTATATTGCTCTCATTCTTTGGATTTACTTGGAAAATCATGGCATTAAAATTAATTTTAAATTACGATCAAAAAATAAATTATGATCACTGAGTTACCTAAACTTGTTGTATATTTCAACGAGAGAGATTGTTGGAATTAAAGTAAATTATTAATAAAAATGTATTTGTTTTGAGGTATTCATAATTATTATTAATCGTGTCTTAAAGTTCCTTCGAGTTTCTACCGTGAGTGTAATAAAAACACAGTTATAACAGTTTCTACGACAGTTGATCAGTTATTATGAAAATCGTAATATCAGTATAATAAATATTCCCCAATTAGGTTAAACGAAAATCATTGAAGCGTGAAAGTTAAGGCAGAAAAGTTGAAAAGAAAATCTGATGCAGCTGTAGAATTTTCAGCAGGATAGCGCAGGAAAATAGCATAACGAAGTGAAACTGCGACACGCAGGGCAGCTAAACAGGCCGCGATTGATGCGATACCGCGAGCACAAAAGCTGGCGAAATCGAAATATTCCGGGGCGCTCACGCCATTATTCGCTTTCGCTCTGAGGGAACAAATTAGAGAGGAGCTGTGAATTACAAACAGCGCGTATGACGAATCCACGTCATTTGAACCGAGCTAGCGGCATTACACGCGCCAAAGTATATACTGTGCGCGTGGGTAGCGCGAGTGTAGTCGCAAATTTCGCGATCCTTCAGTCTCTCTAGCGTTGCTGGGCTTAAAATAAAGATCGCTTTGCAATGCTATCGCGCAGCGGCAATAATGCTGCGATTCGATTTTACCGCTGAATAATGTCAATCAGAGCTGGGCTTTTAGCTTCTAATGACGATCAAGGGATGAAAGCATGCTACTGGCCACGTTCGCACATTGTTCCAGTTCCCCAATCATTCTTGTTTACAGCGTTTGAAATAATTTCAGCTTAACTGCTTGCTAATATATTGAACTGCGATACGATCGATCTTGCGCTATTCTTTAGAGATGCAGCTAAAAAAACCAATCAAAACTGAAAATTTATCTTCAAATATTGTGCAAACGAATTTGTATATTTAATTGTGTATTGATATTTCGTTAACACTATTTTCGGCCGAAGCCATATATTTTAAAGCTCTCAAAAAGTCCGTAAGCTGGCAAATTTCAGGCGATTCGAATCGGCTATTTTTCAAATATTTATCAGAATATCTCTTTGATTTATACAGTATTTCTTTACTCAAATAATTTATTGAATTTTTAAAACATTTCTATTTCGTATTTTACCCCAAACCACTCTAATGTTGGTCAACGGCAATTTTCCATTTAAATAATAAAGTATTTTTGCACCAGATAAATAACTAAAGCCCGTTTAACATTAAATTATTATAACCTACAGAAAATATTATATTTATTTATTAATAAATGCTTTTAAATCAATTAATTAATATTTCAAGTATATTCCAAATTAATATTTCAAATATTCCCAAAATATAATAAATTTTAGAAATATTTATGTAATTAAATTCAAGATGCTAATGCGAGAATATATATATGTAAACCATTTAATATTGGAGAATCGCTCAATTATCTCGAGTAATTATGAAAAAGTCATTTATATTACTTTGTATTATTTGGAAATACTGCAGCAATTAGCCATAAATAATAATTAAAATTAAAAGATTTGCCTTTTATCATTAAAATTAACGAAATGTACATCGCGTATCGGGACGCTGCAATTTCATCAAAAACAACGTTGCATAAAATATTACAGCATAAAATTGAAAATTCAGTCTATGCAATTACGAATTCTCCATGCAGGAAAATTGCAGTGTCATCGTAAAGTATAAATATCCGAACAACAGGCGCACGTTGTCCGAGATTGACACGGCCGCGCGTTCATACTTTTAAAAAGCAATCGCAAACCGCGCGAGGTATATTTCACTTGCATGTCGACGTTTTAAGCTTCCTGTTTTTTCCACCACGAATATAATTCGAATGCAGTTCGCAAAGCTGCGCTAAAATGTGTCACTATGCGTGGCTGAAAACCGACCAGACACACGGCCAGAACACGATAAATTAATCTGTATAAGGATAATTATTTGCAGATAGCCCAGCTCATGAATTAAAAGACAATGAAGCCGCATAAACGCTTGTTCAAACGTACAAATTTTCTACAATCACCACGCATTGCCGTTCACCGCTATGCAAAATCACCCATGCATCAATTTAAAAGTCAAACTACATCGACATTCCTCAGGCAGCTACTTTCACCTGCATCTTCATTATCTTTTGCAAATTTTTCTTCCCCTCTCTCGCGCACTTACTAACTTTATCATTTTAACTTTTTCTTCGCATAGCAAATCAAAAGCAACATCCGTCGTCTTTCCCTCGCTGTGTCGCAGCAGCTTTTTTTCTTTTTCTATGGAATACTATTTTAAAATTCGTGTCTGCCTGTATGTACGCACATCGAAAAATCCCCTCTCTCATGCTAGCGCGAAATTGCACCGGACTTTTTTTTGCGAACGCTCAGAGTAAAAGGTACGCAGAAAGCACTACGGCGCCGTGTTTTCAAAATGAATATTTTAACGACAAAGTTGTTCTTGTTATGCTGCGTATATTGTTCCATGACTTTTTAATGTCATAGTATTACCACAGCTTACTTATCAGTACACTACAATAATTAACATTTTAGACAATTATTATTTGGAAAAATTAATATTTCATTGTTTCGTGTTATACATCATCAATCATCTTAATGTATAGAGTATAGTTACCGAATTCTGAAATAAAAACCAGATAATGGCATTATTATCACGCGGTGTGTCCGCACCCGTCTTATACTTACTTCATCAACAACGAATTGAACAAAGCATTAAGCATAAACTGTATCGGAATTTCCTGCAAAAATATCAGCACAGAGAAATCCAGGCGTACAGGATAGAGAGAGAGCCGGCCTATAATTAACTGAGCCCGGGCATCGAGGGGCGCACGCGTTAAAATGACTCTAATGGCAGCAGCTTGCCGGGGCGAGCTTTTCTCGCAAAAGCGTATTATGCGGGCTCGCGCGGTTTGTCTACGCGCGTTACAGCACAGAGTGGAAGGCTCGCTGCAACGAACGAATACCCGGAATAATGATCGAGCACGTATGGGGTATTAATCGATCAGACGCGGCCGCAGCACTGTGGTATAAAGCTTTTATACCGAGAGAGAGAGAGAGAGAGAGAGTAGCGCGCCTGCAAATAAGCTGGCTACGCTGCTCCGAGTGCTTCGCTCGGTAACTATGTGCTTGGTATATTGGAAAAAGTGCCTTCTGTAACTACGCCGCTATTACATTAGATGAGTGATTTTGGATTAGATTGGCTTAGTTATAGTTCACTGCTTTGTTATTTATCGATTATCAATAAAGATTTATCAAAAATCGTAATTACAGCAAAACAGTGATTTCGCAAAAAGGTTTTTCAAGCTGAAGTGACGTAATCCTGTTAAAATCGATGCGAAACTATATTCAATTAAATATTGATGGATGGCACACAAGATTCGATCATTTAATTCGCTATTTGAAATAAATTCATCAAAATTTTTCAATTTGTCATACAAATATGAAAATCGACGAACTGTTTGTACTTTACCAAATGGAAATAAATCAAGATTGACAATCCATTTGATTTTCTGTAGTAAGAAAATATGTATTATATATTTCCCTTGTGCGATATACCTAAAATTTTAATTAAATCAAACTTTTGGCGACTTTCTCATAATATTAAAAGATATTTATGAAGCGGTCAGTGTATGTAATGAAATTATAGCAATGCCAGGCGCATTCTTAGCCCAAGTCCGCTATGAGAAAAATAGTATATTTTCCGATCAAGCGTGTATAATGAGGAAACTTGTGGGCGCTAGAGGCGATTTCCTCACAAAGAGCGCTTTCGCAAGTGTATACTGGAGAAGCAAACATCAGAGAAAGTGCACCTTGCCTGCGCTTTGCGCCGTTGCGCGCAGAGCGAAGAGCGAAGAGCGAAAAAGCTTCGCGCTAGAGCCAATAGTATTGTGTCGGCTCGATACGGCGGAGAGGGCAATAAGAGGGAGGGCAGGAGGATACAGAGAAAGCCGGAGCAGTGCTCGCCGAGTTATGAAGCCCGCGCTCTCCAGCAGATACTACTCACTCGCGGGCGCGGCCCTGCGCCGTGAATTACGAGCCTCGAAGAAAACTCAGGATCCTATTAAAGTCATAAATTTCGAATTCAATAGAGCCGAAAGGGGGAGGGCTGGGGGAGGCTGTGGAACGCCGGCGAAGGAAGTGGTTAAAGCAGCCATTGCAATGTTCGTCGGCAGGAAAGTAAGGCTTCTTTACCCCCCCCCCTCCCCCTTCCTCCTCGCGAAACATAACGAATAACTTCGACGATATCTCATGGCGACGCGGCCGTATATATTGTGCCATGCCAGATATATATGCTGTGCTACGCGTTGCGCTACGATGAAATATATATATATATATATATATCTGCATATTTTTTCGGTCAAAGAAACCCAACGAGTGCATGCACAAGCTGACCAAAACTCGCTCAGAGTGAGAGAGGGAGAGGGAGAGGGAGCTTGCAGCTAAACATTTTTGGGATTCACAAGCGCAGACAGATTTATTACATGTGAAGCTGAAGGGGCATTGTGCCGTTTTTCGACCCTTCGAAAACTCGCGAAGTATGCATTTTTCCAACTTATCGGAAGAGAGGCCACGCTGTGAATGGATTCGCTGAAAAGCTCTTTTTTAGTTTGTTTCTCATTGTGAAGGCTTCAACGTTACCCCTTTCTGTAGCCTTCACCTTCATTTTGTGTATTAGACCAAAGACTATTTAAATTTCAACTACAATATTATGATGAAACGAAAATTCTAAAATAAACTAAACATTTTGATTTATCACGAGAATTGTTAAAGGAAAATTTATTGAATTATATCTTAAATAATCGATTGAAAAATAATTGATGAAAAATTTCTGTTATCTTGGTTATAGCATAGTATCGAACGCCACAGCACTTAAGAGCACGTGAGTTTGCGGTATAATACTACTCTCATCTCGTGAACATATCCAAGCTCCTATATCCAGTCATCCTCGCACTTAAAAAGAAGTTTAAAAGAAGATTACAAGCGAGGAAGCCGGGGCATATAACTCAGTCGCTCTCTCTGAGCAAAGGACTTTTTGAAATCATCCACAGGAATCGCGTAATACGCTCGGCGAAGAAGCGCGCGTGTGCGGCTGAACGACACTTTTACGCGCGCATTCGCGAGGGAGGAAATATCGCTCTATGCAAAGCTTGCGACCTCTTAGCTTCTATTAAAATGAAATTTCGTCTGCTCGATAGGATAGGTCCGCGCGCCCGCGCGCAGCTGACACATCGCTCGAGGCATCTCGGCAAGAAGGGCTTTGAAGGTAGCGGCGCTCAAGAAAAAGTCTACCTGCGCTCGAATTTCGTCTTCGAAAACTGCGAAAGGCGGGAAAGCGACACGATAAAGAGTCTGGGCGGGGGAGAGAAAAATCGAGGAGAGCTTTTCACTTGAGGAATACTTGCCTCTGACTTTCACCGCTGCAACTCTAAGAGGGAAAGGGTTTTATTTTTCCTCCAAGAAATTTCAAAACGGAGACTAACTGCAGTTTTGACTTTGGACAACTAGATACTTTTCGAAAAGTCGATGGATTTTAATTAGATGGTTTTATTTTGCTATTTGAGCGCCCTACAAGAAACTCAATGTACTTTTTGTCTTTTTAATGTATTGGAAAATTAATAATTTTTTTCAATCTTGCTAGTAGGACAGTTACTCCATTTGGATCAGAATCTCAGCATATTGTAGGGGCAGAGGTCCCAGATAGTTGTAATACAACCTGTATAAGATATTTTTTTCTATAAAACCGAAGTTTCAAACTCTACCGAATAGTATGGCTAGGTCGATGAGAACTCTATAAACTCTTTATAACATTATTTTATTATAAAAAAAAAAAAATACATATAACATTATTTTATTAAAAAAAAAAAAAAATACATAAATGAAATGCTTTATTTTCTTTTCTAATTATCTAATAAAACCATTTTCATCCTTTATATTTATTTATTTCACAAAAAACATCATATCAATATTGAACTTATATTATGCTTGGAGTTAAATTTGTTAAAAGTTCCGCAGGCTTCGTTATCTATTTATTCAAATATTTAGTTATAGTACATTCCACAACTAGTTCACTAAGCAGATATTTCACACTTGGATAGGGTTTGTTGCCCGAGTGAAGCAATAAGGGTGACAAATACTGTGTCTCAAACACTTGTTTAATATGTGTGTTTGTATACTATTACTTAAAATTAAATCTGTTATAAACAAGTTTTTTGTATATAATAATTTTTAAGTACACAAAAATTTTAACAAATTTATGCAAAAATTGGAAACAGTGCGTTAAAAAATTTACTTGGTCAACTACTTGTCTTCATGAGTGTATAAAATCCACGCTTACTACAGGAAAAAGTTACACGAAAAGCCGAGTTTAGCTCACTGAGTCTTAAAAAAAATCTTTTTAACTGCTTTCCTCTTTGTAAAAATAAATAGAATAATTTATTGCAGTATTTCTTGTTATTTCACAGCGCAAAATATAGTAATGTAAAATATCACTTTTCTTCGCTAGATCGAAATTTCGAAAACGCATTATCAGAATTTTACAATGTTAGCAGTCCCGATATTTCCAGCCACGTAGCCAGAAAAGAGAACAGGAGAAAAGTGCTCCTAAAAGCGATATAGAATTAAGAAGAAAGATTAAGAAGAGTAAAAAACGAGAGAATGAATTTATAAGTTTCTCTCTCGTTTGTTCCAGTTATCACTCGGGCAGCGGCGCTGCAAGAGCAGGAGCATTATCCAGGTGCTCGCGTTCGCTTCGCGCGCATTAGGAACATTGCCTTCTGCTACGTCGAGCGTCTGACAAATCTAGGCTTTTCCTCTTTCTCTCTCTCTCTCTCTCTCTCTCTTTTCCTCCTTCGTACGTTCCACTTATTTATCTCGTGCGCGCAGATGAACTTTAGAGTGAGAGAAACACACACGCGAGACAAAACGCATACGTGGACGAGCTCTCTCATTTCTTTTTTTTCCACTATATGGCGATGTACCTTTTCGAAACTAAACGGAAAAGTTGCGATTTCCTGAGAGAGTAAGAGAGAGAGAGAGAGAGAGAGAGAGAGAGAGAAAATGGTCCTGGAAATGAATAGGTTGGAGAAGAAGAGAAAAAAATGTGAAAAGGATGGAAGGGACAAAGCGAGGCCCAAAACGTAATATCACGAAACTGAAAATTATACGCAAATGTACGGCTTGCGTAGTAGGATTATAGAGTCATTTTCACCAGAGATAATTCGCGTTTCTTTCTTTTTCTAGCTAGCAGCCTTAAGCTTTTAATTTTTCTTAAGCGAATTTAAATGTTCTCGTGTGGACTTTAATGCGAGAGATTTTTTTTCTAATATTGAAAGAGCTGTATAGAATCGTAAATTTCTTTTATTTCTTTTATTATCAAAAAAATTCCGTTTCCAATAAAATGAAAGATATATACATTGTTTTCTAGGTACTTAAGGTACCTGCAAGTATTTCATTCAATTACAGCTTTCTTATTCAATATTATTCTTATAAAAAATTTAATTGAGAAAAATTAGGTATTTATATATTCCGAATATATTTTTTTTATAATCATTTTCATGTGTCAATAATATCTTTAAATTATTTATAAGAACTATTTTTGATCATGTTTTCACATTTAAGTAGATTTAAATTCTTAACAACTAAACATTATAACTGCATAAACAATGACACAACGTCTCCTCATTTAAAACTCCGATCACTGGTTGTAGTTTCTAATTGTGAAACAGCTATTGTGGTTAGACATAAACGAGCGCATTGGGAGTGTAAACAGTCAGACCACAAGTTCCTAAATCAACTAGATTCAATTGTTGTACTATATATTCTACAAGTAAACTAGAGAAACGAGTAAACAAGCTTGGGATAAAGAAAAATTATCATTGAGCACATTATTAAAATATATACTTATTTTTTTTTATTTCACTTGATATTATCATTGATTTTTCTATGAGAAATACATGTATATACAATGATAGAAACTATATAAATTATATTTGATAAATCTTTATTATATATACAGTAGAATGTCAATACGGAAAAAAATGTTATTAGAAATGACGTGGTAAAATATTTTTGACAAAAGGAGGTTAATGTTAAGAAAGATGAAGAGCTTGCTGCACAATTCAAAAGTTTCAAGAAAGTTCATGGTTTTTCCAATCTCGGTAAAATTACCCTATATTAAACTAATAATATAAACGTTCTCATCACCTTAATGGAAGAACTTTTAAAACCGATGCATCAGAAGTAGATTTAGTAGAATAATAAAAGAGCTAAGAAATATAGTAAGTAAGAAATTTATAAGTTTGCTCCACTTATCTATCACGTATTCAAAAGAAACTAAACACAAAAATAGGTATACCCATAATTTATTTCTAAAATAGTATTTAAAAAATTTTTAATAAAATAATGTTAAAACTAAAAAGGAAATTTGATTTTCCTCTGCTGAATTACTGGAGTGAGTTTAAAAATTTAGAATAATGCTCGTTCTTTAATTTCTCTGAATTTAGAGTTTCAAAGAAAAAAAGCGAATCTTACATACCGTGTTATAGAACTTGGAAATGCAAAATGTTTAACATTTCGTAAACAATTAATATAAACATCTATTTATTTGAACTGATACATATTTTACATTGTAATTTCATATATTTAAACGATCATTTTTCAGAATACTTAAATATACGATGGAAAAGAAATTTCTCAAATAACTCTAAATGATATTTTTTTCTAATTATTATTTTGTCACTAATCTAATTTTTAAATAAGGATAAAGTGAACTTTAAAGTTATTTATTCATTTATTTATATTTATTTTCGATATTTTTAGATTCGAGAAAATGAATTTTCCAATATGATGAAATGTTAATATGACCAGTATAAAATATGAATTTATGAATATAAACAGAATAGTTTTTCTAATGCATGTATTAATTAAAAATACATAATTTAAATCTACAGAATATAGCGCACTCACGAATTTTAAATATTAATTATAATTTTATATGATGGAAAAGTAAACATTCGACATAAGGTGACAAAGTTAAAACATATCAAATATAGCGGATTTACACATTAAGTGTGTTGGTGGTTGGTGGTTGGCGGTGTTGTTAAAAATGCTTAAATATTTTACAAAAACAGCAGTCTAATTATCTTTGCAATAACTAATATAAGCACATGAAAGCACTAATAATGAACATGTATGTAGTCCCATCAAATACTTTTAACAATTTTAATTTATTAAAAGTCTAATCCTGAAGTCAATCTCCAACTGCACAATTAAAACTTTCCAAACATACTATATACACTACTAAGTCCGTAAACTTGTTCTCTTGTCAAAAGCTACACGTTCCCGGTTACATGAAGCATAAAGTGCACTTCTACGTCTCCAGATGCAACTTGATGTGCGAACACTTTCGTATATATACAATTGCATGCGGCTATAAATCGTCTATACACAACCACTTGGTCGTGTCGTCGGCCGTAACGTCGTCGTCTCAGGGATATTCGTTTACGAGATTAGACCGACTCTCTCTCTCTCTCTCTCTCTCTCTCTCTCTCTCTCTTTCCGTGTGTCTCTTTCATTCTTTGCTTCTCTGTTTTTCCGTCCTTATAGCGGCCTAGTGCTATGAGAAAAGTCTTGGGCTCTTTTCTCCTTTAGTCTACAACAGCAGCCTGCGGGGTAATTTTTTTAACGAACGACCGAGCCTTCGCGATCTATAGATATACACGTTTACCCTTAGTATACACCTTCGAGAAAGAAACTGGTATTGCCGCGAAGATGAGGGTGTCATTTGCGCTCTAGGTGGAAACTCGCTTTTCTTCTAAAAAAATAATAATAAGGGCGCATGCGATCTTCAATGCAATTCACCGCGCATTATACTGAAGTAGGGGATGTCGTAAACAAATCCAAATTATGGGCAACAAATGTGTGCGAATTTACTACGCGAGTATAAAGCGATTGCCTCTACCAGTCTTTTTCCCTTTTTAATATATCCTCACCATTATTCTTGCTTCTCTCTCTCTCTTTCTCTCCCTTGCTCAACGCATTTGGTTCTCTTAAATCTCGGGCGAAGCGAGCGCGAGCGATTAAAGAAGCGGACTTTAACCAGAGGGTTCGTCGCTGCACTGAAGCGAAACTTTCTTCTCTTTCTCTCTCTCTCTCTCTCTCTCTCTCTCTCGCTTCGCAAGGAACAGAGTCTTTTGACAAATGGCAAAGTGAAAGAAACGTGGCCTCCGTACTCCTTTTCTTTCCTGGACTTGTTCTCTTCTCAGCCTTCCTCTTCCATTTCTGAAAATTTCCCTCTTAATCGCTACGCGTGACGCCCAGTACAGTTAAAGAGTAGACGGCCGAGAGTACCTGGTGAAAAGTTTCTCTCATTCTGGCCATCATACTCGCGTAAAGCAAAACCTATACTTGCTATAATTTAGACAAGTTTCATCGTTTTTCAGTTCTCTCATTTAATCATCCATTTTTATAATTCCATTTGAGTACTTTGCCGCGATACAGTCAGAACTATTTATAATTAATTGGACTGATAATTAATTCGAAGAAAATTATATAATTCCCTTGTTTGAGCCATGTAAAATTTCGAAACGAAGACATCAAAAAGCCCGTCGCATTCCGATAGATCTAAGATTGTCTGTGAAAAGGGAAGGGGGAGGGGGTGAAAGTATTCTGCGAGGGGAAGGCTGCAATTGAAATATCGAAATAGTTCCTTAAGCTCGTCTGCTCAGTGCCAATTGTTCTAATAAAGTACAAATTTCCTTAGCTGTTTTGCATTTAAGTTGGCGGCAGCTACTAGAATCAGGGCCCTTAAAATGGTTTTTGAAAGGACGACAAAGTGCGAGAGCTGGTTAGTCTTCGTCCCCTCTCTTGCGTTCTGAAAAAGATCGATTGCGCGTCCGATGAAGCACAGGAGCCGGGGCTGCAACGTAACGAGTACTCCTACATCGCCTAGAGCGGAAAGTTTAATTCCTATCGTTCGAGAAAGTTGCGCGCCGCGAAATAGACCCTCGAAGAGAGAGAGAGAGAGAGGAGAAACTTAACCCGAACTCATCGACACGAGCATTCGTACGGTATCGATTCTCGCCCTCCCCCTCTCTCTCTCTCTTTTTATATATATAAATATATATATATATATTTTTCGCTCTCTCTTTCTCTGGCGTTTGCAGCGAGCTGTTATCCCCAAGAGCCATTATTATGAGAATCGTTACTTTTACGCCAGGCTATCCGGGCGCTCTGTGCGACCGCTATTATCGAGAATCGTTATTCGACCGATCAAGAGAGAGAGCTGAGCATCCGTTTACCGATTTCCAAGTGCCGCAATACCCTCTCCAAGACGCTGAACTCTTGAGGATGTTGGCTTTCTTTCTCTCCCTCTCTCTTACTCAATTTCATCACGCTGCCGAGAGAGCTGCTATTTTGCCCGTGTTGATATCGCGCGGCGGCCTGGCCTGCCTCTCGCGCTTTTTCATTCACCTGTTATCTTACTTTTTTACGGGCTTCCTTAGGTGCCGATTGCACCGAAATATTATGAGCGATCCATCAAGATTCGATGAAATATATTTTACGAGAGAACTTGATCGACGCTTTTAGTGCGAGAAAAATTATGGTATAGAATTTTTTATTATCAGCTTTTGGATTTTTTTAAGAGCACTATTGTTCGATATTTGAAGGAAAAGCATTAAAGCCTCACTCCTCAATACATCCTACAATAGCGCAACGACGCTATGTTCCCAACTTTTAGAAGCTAAACAATTAAACGCTATTCGTACAGCAGCCCAATCCCAGACAATACAGCTTCGCGCGATAACAATATAGAGTAAAATAGTATTGCACGTGTGTATATCGAAGGTCCGCGGCTCTGCAGCTCAGCCCTCGTACTTACCGCTGATTACGCGTAAACACCCTCGACCTCTAATTAATTCCTACGAGGCTATGACAAGGCATTAAAGTCGTTATTGTTACGATGTATATCTTGGCCTGAGCCCTTTATCCGAGGCGTGTCTGAAGGGGCTCAACAAATAAACCCAAACTCCCCCTGCCTGCACCCTTCCTCGCTGCCCCGCTGTATTTTCCCCGGATTCGCGCGCTACCCTCCCGACTACTCGCATTTATGTAGCTATATACACGAGTAGTAAAGGTAAGACGGGAGAGATTTGCGGCAAATTTTAACATGACTAATGACACTTGACTAATCGTTACCTTAGTCGCACTTTCAATTATTTATTACTCTTTGCAAACTAATTACAAAATAATAATTTTAGTCAAAAAAGATAAAAATTATTTAATTTATTCATTGTTTCCTTGTATTTAATTGTGCAGTCTTTCGAGCTAAATTCGAATTTATAGCTATGCGTAAAGGTTTTAAGCAAAATGCAAATGCACTGTAAAATATACCTACCTTTAGGATAAACTGCCCTGTAAATGTGAGAAACAAAGCCATGATACTTGAAATAAAGAAAATTATATATAACAATAGAATTATTCTCTAGATATCCACAGATGTTAATAAAATAGTAATCTTTTAAACAATCAGGTTATTTGCCATTGGAGAAAAAGATATTATCGGGATGAAAAAAAGCCTTCCCCGACTTAGGGTGCCGTTCATTTCAGCCGAGCGTCCTCGGCTCGAAAAATCGCGGAAAAGCTTGGCTCTTTCTCCCGTGGAGTCTCTGGGAGTCGCAGGCTGCTGGCCGTTCGCTCGCTCGCTCGCTCGCTCCGCGCAGTAAAATTTATCGTCTTCCTGCCTCAAGTGAATTACGCTTCCTGGCCCGACGGCCGATTCGCTCTCGCCGAATTCAGAGCGACTCTCGCTAAGGATATACAGCGCGTGGCCGCGCGCGTATACACACAAGCACAGGGAGAGAGAGAGACAGCGACCCTCGGAAATCCCGCGTGTAATCCAGAAACGCAAGCGCCATTAAGACCGAATTGAAAACAAGTTGACCGAGGATTTACGTACTCGAGCCGGCATTATGGAGGGCCGCGGCGCGCGAGAAATATGCTTCGACGCGACCGAGCCAAGGATTCTCGCGAGTAATCCGCCTGATGCTCTGCGCTGCCCCCGCTGAGACTCGATATACGCCTGATTCATTGATGAAAAGCGAGCTCTTCCGCATGTCTGCCGCAACACCGGAGATGATGTCTTTACGAGGATGACGGATGAAAGTTGCAAAAGTACAGTTTTACACTTGTTCGGAGCTTCAGCTTTTTCCAACTTTCGACATGGATTTATAGGAATTTTAACAGGATCAGCCCTATCAATCTATATGTCTTATTTCCTTTTATTTTTATCTACAAAGTAAACAAACATTGAAGACGTGTTTATTTGCACGTTTGCTCTTTAATAAGCTTCAATGGACAGTATGCGCCATGTTTATTCATATATGGAGCAGACAACATTACCCAGTTTGGATACTAGAGCAAAGCACTCATGATCCATATTGATTAGATAGAGAATTCCGCGCTAATCAAATATTATAGAAGAGTATTTTAATCAAAAGTTTAAAATAACCAGATCTACAGTATTTACTAAATATTTGCTTGTAAAAGAAAAAAAGTTTTATCAAATACATAGTTCAAATTAGTTTAAAACTCAAAACTCTTTATTCGAAAATCTGAATGTTAAATAAAGTGTTGATTCTTGTAGTAGTTAAGCATTTGCAAATCAAATTTGAATTTAAACTCTGAGTTAATTAAATTTATATCTTTCGTTGAAATTTCATTGGAGCTAGATCTCGAATGTAAACTATGATTTTTCAGAAAGTGTAAACGAGAACTAGGGATTTGTTAAAAAACAGCAGCTCAAAGAAAGACGCCATTTTCAGGGGAAAGCAAAAAAGCCGTTCATTAGTTTTTTGCACTTTGTAAGCAAAATGAGAAATTTACGAGGGAAAGTAGGTCGCCCAACTTTGCGAAGCCGTCGAATAAAAACAAACGCGGATAATTAAGTAAAGCAAAGGCGCGCGTCTCGGATTTCATTAATAAAACGCGCAAAAGCAAGGCATCTTTGCTGGAGTCTCTAAAATAACAGCTGCATGCCATCGGAGAATCTGCGCGATAGGTATAGTAGGCGAATCAATTGGCAGACATTTCAGGCGGCCATCGACGAGTCGGTAAGTGTAATGAGATCGAAAAGAGCCTGCTAGTGGGCGCAATTGAATTCCCCGCACGTAGCTTGAGAGAGCCTGGCCTCGTACACGTAGTTATATAGAGAGAGAGAGAGAAGGCTATCTTTGAAAAGTCTGCAAAGTATTACAAGAGGCGGAGTGTGCGCGAAAAAGGAAAATAAGCTGGGAGGAAGGAGGAAACAAGAAGCAGAGCGTCTTTAAGTCGCGCAAGTAGCGCGCGGGCTTGTTTTATTTTGCGCTGCCGCGCAGCCGAGCGTGTGCTCCTCTCAAGGCGCGGGCGCACACGATTTATACGTTTAAATTAGAGGATCGCGCGGAGCCGAGTAACGACGGGCAGTAAAGCTTCTACCCTGCGCGCCTCTAATGATGATATAGAAAGAGATTTAATGCGCGGAAAAAAAATTAAAACGGCCTAGGTTTTTACTCACGCGACCTTACGTGCGCATGAGCTTTAAAAGTAATAAAGCACATAGATTGTGCGCTAGCTCTGCTCGGAAAGGGACGGAACGTTTAGAGACTCTTTGCGCAACTAGCCGAGCGTGTAATCACAGGCCGCGTTCGTGTCACAATGCCGAGGCTAACAAGCGGTTTCCTACTATGCGCGCGGATGACCCGCGTCTCATCGGACGGCCGCACGCACAAAATCCCTCATTGAGCTTTTTTAGCTTTCAGCAAGCCGAGTCAACTTTCCGGCTTTATTTTTGCCTGCGCGACACGTCTTTTATCTCCTTATATGCTAAGCGCGCGCACCCTCGACTCCCAGAAACTAGAGCGTTAATTACTTTGTAAACATTCCTCCTAACTGTGTCATACTTTCGTAATGAGATTTTTTTCATCCCGGTGATATATTTTCAAAGTATTAAAGAATGAGGCCCTGGCATTTCAACGTTGCAAGATTTTTAATGCTCATGCTTTTTTATTTTGCAGTTTACATAATCATTCTCAACTTTTTAATGGAATTCTAATAATAAATTTATTGTTTATATATAATTAGATTTGCAATATTGAAGTTTAATTATTATATGGTCGTAAGTGCGGTAGATTATAATGCACTGTATGATTTAAGCTGCATTATTTTAATATCGTATTCGTTCAAGTATATCACATACAAATAAATATATTTACAAAAGCTTTCATTCTATTTACAAATTCGATATAAACTAATAATCAAAATAATTATTGCATCCAATATAGTTAATGCAATTTCCAATTTTCTAATATATTAAATTTAAAGTAATAATGCATAACGTATGTTAATATTACGAGCAAAGTATCTTTGCATTACGCCTCGATTAAAAATTATATTTGATTGAAATTTCTCGTATCAAACATATATTTAGTATAATTTTTTTCATCCATGAATCGATTTTTTGCAAAAATAAACTCTATCTAAATAAAAACAAGGAAAAAAATTTCTATAAATCGACAGATTAAAAATTTAGTTAGATTGAAAATTTTCATAATTAACTTTATTAACGTTGCGTATGCATGAAATCGTCAATTTTTTATGAGTCAAAAATGTTCTTTCATTAAAATAATTTTTCCCGTGCGCCAGAGCGAAAGGAAAATGAGTAAAATGAAGAAGCTTCGTAGAACAGCTAAAATTCTTTCAAATTAAGCTGTAGACCATTTGTAATGTGGCCCGTTATTAATCTTCTTAGTTTCTAAACAAGATACTTTCTCGTGCTCCTTATAAATCTACTTCACGCACGTTACACGAGCTCGCTGACTTATTCGGGGAAAAAAGCTCGACGAAGTAATTAATGTAAAAAAAGACTCGAGCTTGATATTACTAAACATCCATAAAGCTTTAAAATTAACGATCGAGGTCAGTCTTGTTTATTGTCCTCTCGTTCCCTCCTCTTTTTTTTCGGTCTCGTCATTTTTTCTTCATCTGAGTTTTCATTCGCTCTGCGACTGTATTGTGCAAAACGTGCGGCAGCTAAAAAGAATGGAAGAGAATGAGAGGGGGGAAGAGAAAGAGGGGAGAGAGAGAGAGCGATGGAAAGAGAAACTGCGACACCAAAATAGAAATTTCGGGAGTGCGAGCGAGATGAAGATAAAGGAGAGCAAAAGCTGCATCGTAGTTTGTAGCATGGGAACACTGCTCGCTGCGGTCTGTCCATTCTAGAAATTACTACTTGCAGAGATAGAGAGAGAGAGAGAGCCAGGATTTAAGAGTCGCTTCATAGAGGCTAGTGCCTTTTTTTGCAACACTTTGCAAATGACAAGTGGGTAATATCAGTTGTTGGAATAAGCTTTAGCCCTGCATATTTGAAAGACTACTGTCTTTTTAATTTAGATTGTAGAACTCCTTCTTTCTATTGTAAATTTTAGTAATTATGCATTTATAAAGTTACGACACAAGCTGTTGGTATTCCGTCATCATTAGCGATACGTTAAGCTAGGGTCGATTTCCTAAGCATGACATCATCTATCTTTAGATAACAGCCACTTGTAGAGCTCAACTAGTCATATATCGTTCTATCCATTTCTCATTTATGCATGTCAGTAATCAGTTTAGTATCGTTTTGGTTACCCTTCCCTGACAGGTTCATCATAAACAAGCTCTCGTAAAGTAGAGGAATTCTCAAAGGGGTCTTTTTATTATTTTTAGCTTTTTATTTCTGGATTATATTTATAGTCGCGTAAAAAAACACGAGACATAATTTATTAATTGAATCAATGTTATTTTCAGTTGTCGTAAATGACGTCTGGGCAATTGAGGGAGAAGATATCGAGCTCCCTTGCGATCTCACGCCTAGCAACGGCATTGAAGACACCGTGAGCATGGTTCTGTGGTTTAAAGATGACGCTGGAATTCCTTTATATAAGTAAGTTGATTTCCATCATATATTTTTATCTATTTTAATTTATATCTAAATCAGATGAAAATATAAAAATTATTGTCAATTAAATAAGTTTAAAACATAAAACAAGATAATAATACATTGACAGATTTCATAAATATTTATATCAGAGGTAGCTTATATTTAGTAATTCACAGAGTGACTGAACAATAATATATTTATTTAAATGTTTATCCACAATCAATATTACGAAATTATTTTATCAGTTTATATGAATTTTTAACAGGCTTATGCAATAATTCATAAATTTCATTGGCAATAATTATCAGCGATCAAGCGAAATTAAAAATGAAATCCATCGAAAAGGCTGAAATTTTAGCGGCAAAACTCAATTTAAAATCGTTTTGATCTGTTCTGCGCGAAATTCAAACGCGTCAGTTGCCGTGAGCGCATGTAAAACGCTCGAAAAAACCTAGCTGGCGAAAAAAAGGCTGCACTCGACAATTTATCGAAAGAGCACTGAATTCAAATAAACATTCAGAGCGTGCGCTTCGACAACGGAATTATTAGTTGTTAAAAATGAGTGCGTCTCGGGGAATTTTTTTTTTCCGGAGCCCGCACGTCGAATCGTTATGTACTGCACGAATTTCTCTTCGGCTGGCTCACCCGACTCATTTGTTCATGGCGATAGACGAGGAGACGGGCGAGAGAGCGTCAGAGAGAAAGAGAAAGAGAGAAAGAGAGAGAGAGGGAGTATAGCGGCCGAAAACACAGACAGAGAGGCTTGAGCGAGAGACGGAAGTTGGCGATGCCTGTTAGCGGGAGAGATGCCATTGTTCTCGAAGTTGTTTCTCGAAATTTCTCGGCCCGCGAGCCCCGAGGATACGGACGCTCGTTAGCCGAGCGCAAGAGAATACGAATGCTCAGCCCTCCCAGCGCCCTCCTCGTTCTCGCTACGCGCCGGCCAGTCTGTTAATTCGCGCTCGGGCGCCCCCCCCCCTCCTCTCTCTCTCTCTATGTGGAGCCAAAGAATTGCTCGGATACATCGCGCGAGTCATTGAAGCTCGGAAATTGGCCGAGCGATCACGACGACAGGTGCGCCGCTCTATATACGGCGAGCGACAACAAAAAATTGCCTCTCCTGGGCACGCTGTGCGCTTAGTTTTTGGGACAGTAGCATAGTATACACACACGAGTACCTTTAGTCTGGTAGTTATGTTTGCGTGCATGTGTGCGGCTGCACGAGGGTTTCGCTGAACAAGTGCAAAACTTCTTGTAGTGGCCAACTCCTGAACTCCGAGTGCCCTACCATTTGTAAGCTGATAACCCTCCTCATAAGAAAAATAATACTGCTTACCAGAATATGCTCATTACTGATAATAAAAGCGAATTTGTAAATCGGTTAATATTTAATAATATGCGCTTTAGCTTATAACGGATTCAAAATGTTATTATCTTTATAAAATTGACAAATTCGGCTGTAATTTACTCATAAAGTCTATTTTATTATTGACAGTTTTTAATTCATTTAGTACCTCGAAATGACAGTAATAACAGTAAAAGACCTGTAAAATTTAGCGCAGTTATATAGTCATTATGAACTGAATCGCATAATTAATCAATATAAATGATTAAAAGGTGAGGGGGAAAAAAGTTTAATGTATTTAGTTGATTAAGCAAGTGCAATCAAGTTTTTTCCAAGATTTTTGGAAGGGTAATAGATTACGATTAGGCAGTGTCTATTTGAAACGCAATTAAGATCAAGGCGGATTCGAGCGCAAAGTTTCTAGGGCAGTTTTACTCTTGAGGTTTTCTTCGAGTTCATTCATTTTTTATTAGCTTCTTATTGCAACGGGTTAGCAAACTCGATTACGTTGGATTTAATTTGGCGCAGTGAATGAAGCAGCCGCACGCGAGAAACGTAAAAAGTAAGAAAAATTATGGTATGCGTGCTAAAATTGAAAATACATTTCCGAAATTAATAAGAAACAAGCCTCGGATCTCTCTTTCTTTCTCTTGCTCTCTCACTGTAAAATTATGAATCACGCCGGGTAGAAGCCGTCTTTATGAAAGTGAGCGCAAGCACTTTAAAAGAAAAGCGCGGCACTCTAAATATGGAATTATTCGCTCGACGTGACTTTCATTCGCGTTTTATTACGCGGAATGCGCGCCGTCGCCGCAGCAGCAGCCGCTTGCCTGTTCATAAATAATACAGATAAGTAGGGGAGCGCGCGTCCATGCATATACGCCACTCAAAAGATGCGCCGCGCACCGATGCTGAATATTTTTCCCCTATATTATTTTGCCGATTCATCCGCAATTCCTTTGTTGTGCGCGCGCACGTATGTGCCTGTTTTTACCGCGCGCACTTTCGCTTTTGCCGCGCGCGGCTCGCTTTATAATCACCCGCGCAGACGCGCGTACACGAGCAGCATGTCAACCGACGTTTAAGTACCTTTCGCGCAGAGCTACACTGAAAACGCACTCCGTGTATAGCGAGCCGCGCTAAAAAAGAGCTGGAAATGACGAGCTCTGCTTTTCATTTATGCTCGCCAATGAGGCGCGAATCTTTGTCGCATTCCGAGCGGCGCGCTAATGACCGCGTTTATGGCAAATTTTCTCGCTTACTTTTTGAGCCTTTGCCCTTTCAACTCTCGCTGTGCATGTATTTTAGCAACAGCGCGAGATTCTTATTGAGAAAGATTAAAGAAAATATTTGTAAAAGTGAAGGTGGGGGAGAGCAGGAGAAGGAGAGATCTCGGCGCTGTCTGACCAACAAAAAGCGGCTACTCCCATAATTTATGGCTGGCTTTTAATAACCAGCAGAAGCTTTTTGGCGGGCTTTCTGAATGAAAGGAGCGCGTCAAATAAGTCGTCTCTTTCTCCCTCTCGAGTCTCGCCCCTGTCTCGCTATCGCAGATCGCTTTCTCGCCCCGCTCTCTGGCTCTCTCTCTCTCTCTCTCTCTCTCTCTCTCTCTCTCTCTCTCTCTCTCTCTGGCTCCGTAGGAAGGAGCGAGAGCCACTTGACGGAAATGGAAATAGGTGGATGACGCGCGCGCTGCGGGAAAGGTGCAATGAGCGAAGGGAAGATATCTCGCTTTTCTGTGAATCGATTGATAGAGCAGTAGCAGCAGCGGAGGCAAGGAGGAAAAAGGAGGTTTGCGTACGTGCGCACGAATTGCTCGCGTCGGCTGGGAAATAATAAATAGAAAAATTTATAAAATCCTGGAGATCTCGAGGATTTTTCTTCTCTTCCTTTTTTTCTTCCTCTAATTCGCTCTGCCGCGATTTTCTCACCCTATTCTTCTCTTTACGCACTCTCTTTCACGCCAGTATCTGTGCACGTTTGCGCGATGCTAAAATGGAAAATAATTTGCGCAAAGGCCGGGCAACGTCGAGAATAATGGCGCGATCGAGCACACTGCAGCGTGCCACGGAATATATATAAACCCGAGCGAGCGACCGAGCGACCGACCGAGCGAACGGCCGGGAAAATAAATAATGGAAAGCGCTTATATACGCACTCGATGCTTTTTTCACGGAGAAATCGAATTTTCATGACGCTTTGCAAGCTCCAGGCTGTACACACAAGCGCGCCCGCGCGATTTTCTTCCCGACTTTTTTCTACGGACGATCAAATTATTTTCAATAATAAAGAAAACTTTCGCACAATTTTTCTAATGCCCTGTAATTAAATTCTAATGAGGAGATTTTATATAACAGTGTTGTTATGGCCTATATTTATTGATAAATAATGACATTTTCTCCATGTAACTGTTGTTACTGTTATTTATAAATTATTTTCAAAAATTACTTCATATCGTTTCAATTTTAAATAATATAAATTAAAAAGTAAATTATAATTTTTAAATATGTTCAAAAAATAAATAAAACGAAACTGTAACAAAATTTTAGGATTTTCTCTTTGATAACTACATCATAAAGTTAAATTCACCAACATATATAGGTAGTAGAAACAACTTGCTAGCCTACTAGACGCCTGTCTCTTGTTGGTCTCGCCCGTTTCGGATGGTGGTTGTGATTGAGCAATTACAAATCGATGGAAACTTTGTAACTTGAAGTCTTCAATTTAGGAATATCTGCAATAACTATAAAAATAATAACAAGTACTGAAACTGTATAGAAATCTAATTTAGAAATTATTATTCCTATAGCTTTAATACATTATCATAATATATTTTTGATTTAAAAAAGAAGGAAAAGCTAAAGGTGAAGACAGAAATTATTTTTTGACGCTTTGTTTCCTCACTGAAAGAACAATTCGATTGGTCAGAAATCAAAAAACAATCGGAAGCACGACAGACGCTCTGGCCTCGTAGCCCTTCTAGCTCTGGGTACGTAGAGGATCAGCTGCTGCTAGGAAGAAGCAAACCGTTGCAAGCTCGCGCGTTTAATCGCATCTCGACGTAAGGCGTAATCCTCACAAGGCGAGCTGCCCGATGTAGATCCGGGAGCGATTGCTCTCGATCGTCCCCCTGGGAACAAAGGCCGAACGACAGCTATTCCATTTCCGCGGCATCGTCTCTCTTTCTCTCTCTCTCTCTCTCTCTCTTACTCGGCTAGCCTGTACCGACATCCAAACAATCAGCCGGAGCTTCCCTGTGAGACTACCTCTCCCCGGGGATAGCCGTACGCTTGAAGACCGTCGATTGGTAGACTTGCTTTTAGAATCTTATCACGCTTGCTTGGAACCTAATTCCAAGTTGCCGAGCGCGCGAGAGCGCCATTTTTACGTTATGTCCCACGCGCCGTAATCTCGAACTATTGCCCCGCGCTCTCTGCGCGCTTCACCTTTACGGCGAATACTCCCCCTGCCTGCAGCCCACGCCTGTATACTCACGTTGCTCAAATACCTTCATGAGTGCTTTTTTTCAAGCAATTCTTTTTTTTATTCTTTCTTCTGAGCTGCCTTTTTTTATCGTTGATTATTCGGCTTCATTCACTGCGCACGGGATTGCGGCACGCGCGTTGATGCACTTGCGGTGAAAACTGGACTTTGGAATGTCTTGGAGAAGATTGTCACTGAAATTGTTCAAAACTTTTCCTGTGAAACTAAGAAAGAAGTTATTTAAGCCTCATTATGCTCTTTAGACGCTGATAGCAATAATATTTTGGCACAACTTTTTATTATCAAAACAAAAGTTTAATTCTATAAAATTAAAATTTTTAAAACTCTTATGATTCACTTCCAAGTGCTTTCTGTATAAAAATCGAAAAAATCTGTAGAAAATTTGAATAAATTTCAATGTATCCAAATCAACTATTCCATTGTTGGTATTTTTTTTTTTTTCATATCATCTCCAATTTTATTCAGTTCTTCCTACACTGTACTGCCATCGTGAAAAACAGATAACAAATTCAAATTTTAACTACATTGCTAATATTATTCAAATTCAACAAACAAATCAATATTTTTTAACAATATAAAAAGTTATACGTAAACTAATTTAGTTATAAATAGTTATAGTGAGCATAAAGATTTTGGCAAAGAAGAAATTATTTTTTCTTTGTTCATTTGTTTGAATGTTTTAAAAACTGTAAAAATATGTATATAGTTGTTTTAGATCTTTGAAACGTAAGCACTGCAAGATTTTAAAAGTGGCATACATGTAATAAACACGTTAAATTTAAGTTAGTTTGACATTCGAAAAGAGCTGGAGTTGCAAGATCTTTGTAAACTTTATAAAACTTTTGCAATGTGCGATCCGCTCGTTAAATTTTATTCATAGACATTTCTGTACAGAGTTTTACATCCTTAATCTTCGTAGCTAAGTCTCATTCATAAATAAACTTAAAATATTAAGACAGAAAGTTGCTAAAATTACATTCTTAAAATTCTAAGATCTAACAGAACTTGTATGAAAGTAATTAGAAACAAACATTTTTCTAAAAATTCATCTGCTTCAATAAATTAATTTCAGAAAATTTTTATGAAAACAACATTTTTTAATTCTTTTTTGTAAAACTAAAAGTAATAATTTATCAAAACGACTTTAGGTAAGTAAATAATCAAAAGTACCTAATTTTATTAAAAGATTTCATTTTTTCTTTTAAAAAATTAAATCTTTCAAATGAGACATTTTATATAAAATAAAAATTCTATTTTAGTTGAATTTTAATAATACTATAGTAGACTTGAGTACCTGGATATGAATGAATCAATTTCGAGTTTGTCTTGTTACGGTGTAATTTACTTTATAATCTTTAGAGAAAATCTTTCCAATATAAAAGATAATATAAATATTTCACTATTAAATTATCAGAAAATCGTGAACTTTTCATTTGAAGGATATTTTTAAAAAAACCTCAACTTCCAGACAAGATCAAAAGCGAACAAAGTTCACAGAGACTCCATTCAAAATAATTTTTGCGCATAGTGCAGTTTATTTTATCCGCAAAGAAAAGTAACGAAAAAGAGGAGGCGTACGCTCTCGCACACAGAGGCAGGAGCGGTGAAGCCCGCAAAGAGCTAGAAGGGTCTTTGAAAGTTTAATTAAAAACTCATCTGCTTGTTCTGTACCATCTTCTTTTTTGTCTGTTTGCAGCCTGGACGCCAGGGGTAAGGATCTACACAAAGCTGATCACTTCGCCATGAGCGGAAGCCTCGGAAATCGAACGTATTTCCAGGTGGACAACGGCAGCTGCTCCAGCGCTAGGCTGAAAGTCAAAGCGGTCAGCCGCGAGGACCAGGGGGTGTTTCGCTGTCGCGTTGACTTCGCCAATTCACCGACCCGCAACTTTCGCGTGAATCTGACATTAATAGGTAAATTTCAACCTGTCAATTTTCACTGCACAAACTGAAAACACTCGCGCATGTCGACGATTCACATACGCGTAACAGCTCCACACTTCTCGAGTAGAAAACTATTGAAAAACTCCAAGTTAATTACATTTCAACTTATCTTGGATAATAGTGAGTCTAAAGAAAAATTTTCTAGAAAAGAAAATTAAGTATGGTTATACATATTTCACAGCTCCATTGGTAATTTTGATTAAGTCCGTATTAATTTAAATTCACGAGGTTAGCTAGAACAAGTTGAATTTAAAGGGACGTGAAAGGGTCGAGTTGATATCTCTATGGAATATTTTAAACGAAAAACCAAAAAGTTTTTAAAAAATTTATAGACTAAAAAATATCAAAATAATATTTTTTTTTTTTACAAATACAGTGAATCTTTTCTGAAATACAAACGACCTCAGCTTCTAGTGAAACATAAAATCTGTAGAAAAAAATTTTTAACTGCTTTTAATTAATATATAAGATATAAATTTTGGAATCCCGTTTAAAATTACGTGTAGATTTTTACCTCACCTATTCATTTAAACTTAAAATTAAAGATTTGGAATTTCATTTTTTTAAATTAATCGATCGTTTATTTAAAATATCGTACAGACTTTTAAGTGGAAATATATTGTGTACAAAATAGTATCTGGATGCACGCACAAGTAGTAATAGTCGAAAATATTCAGACAGCCTTATTCTTCATATTAATGTTTTCGGAAGCCCTGAATATTTTTTTATATATTACTTTAGCTCACTGTTTTAGCGTTGGTACAAAAGTATACGAAACATGGCATCTCTCTCCTCTAAAAACTCTATATCCCGCGGGCATCGTCCTTCGCGTGTAATATTAATGCATCGAAATTTCAGAGCCCCGGCGCGCGCCAAGTTTTCAATTCAGAAATTCGATTTTTCTCGACTTATCAAAATTTTAAAAACTCGCCAAAGTAAACGCTAAAACACCGTTTTAGCGGATGTAATCTTGCATTAAAGGTAACTAAAATTGCATGCGCTCAGCATATTCTATTCTTCCTACGTACAAAATCCAAATTGCCTCGAGGGAGAAAAATGGCTCATTCTGTTGCTAAAGTTTACCATGCTAACCTACGCATACTTTATAACGGCAATTCAGACTAAAAAGAAAAAAGCTGTCCAAAGCTCGAATAAAGTTTCTTATGAATATCGCACCTTCTTCATCTCAGGGCTAATTATAGCCTTGAAAAATAAAAAATCAGCAAATAAAAGGAATGCTTTTAAAAATGCGGCTCTCGTGCGAAAGTACACTTGGAGAAAAAAGACGCAACATGTCCTCTCTCTCTCTCGCTCTCTTTTTCCTGCGTTGTCATTTACAGGTTCCCCGCGAAATGGGCGTCATAACTCGGCGCGCGCGCTCGGCAGCGAGGGGGGGGGGAGAAGGGAGTTCCAACTATATTCCCGCTTTATGCTTGTAATGACCCGCACGCGGGGAGAGCGGATGCGCGGCCGCGTACTTCTTTCTGCCGCTCTTTTTAACGAGCGGTCATAGCCCGGTCTTAAGCGTAAAAGAAAATTTTCAAATTTACGACGCGGAGCGCGTTGTCCACGCGGCCCAAGCATTGACGATCCTCGCGCGCACGCTCGATTTCATACAAATGTACTCCGTCTTTGTTACGGTATCTCGTAAGAGTAAAAATAGAGAAAGGAGGGAAAGGATGACAGCGAGCGTAGGCAGGTTAAATAACGCAGGTTCAAGTGCGTTACGTGAAATTTCTCAAGGCGACGATAGTCGATAGGAGTTTGTGTGCGCTTAGTCCGCGATGTGTCTGTGTATAAAAGCTTATCTGTTATGCGGAATAAAGAACCGCAATATCTTTTGCAGAGCCGCCGACTAAGCCCGTAATTTACGATGCACAAGGCAGGGAAGTGACGGGAGTGGGCGGACCGTTCCTTGAAGGTTATGACCTCCTCTTGACTTGTCAAGTATCCGGTGGTAAGTACAGACTTTTTTATTTTTTTTCCTTTCGCTCCTTTTTTCTCGCTCTTTTTCTTTCTTTTTTTCTTTTTGTAGCCGTTATCTGCGTGAATTACGACCATTTCTCGCGGTTGTTTTGAAATTTTTCGAGAACCTTAGCAGTTTATTGAATCACAGAGGAGCTATTATAGCTAACGAGTTCGGCACGTTTCACTGAAAAAAGACTTACAAACATTTATTACGGCAATGTTAACTGACCTCAATTTCATTAAAATTCTTGATGAAAGCAGAAAGATAAAGATAACAGTTTTAATACTAAATTTACTGTAGCTTAATTAATTTCTAATTAATACTTGGATTTGAACATTAATTATATTTCTATTTGTCAGTAGAGCCATTGGTATATGTATTATTTCCAGGTTTAACTGATATTGACTTTAATAATTTGCTGTTATATCTTTGAAGATCATTTAATCTTTTTATCATAAAATATTTAGCTTAGATAGAATTTGATTATTGCATGCAAACATTTAATATAAAATTATGATAACTGTATATATTTATGATAGGTATTATTTACATTATTTTATTTAAAATATGTATGAATAATAATTTTGAAGATCGTTAAGATTATATCAAAACTTTGTTTATTTAAAAGAAATACATTTTTAAAATGTTGAAATAAACGTAAATTCGTTGACAAAGTTTCCTCATTAGGCATAGGAATTATGACTCTCCGCGATCGGGCAGATGTAAACGTGGTAAACGTAATGCAGATGCAAAAGTAATTTCGAATATGCGGGTCCCAGATCACGTAAAGAGAAGAAAAGCACCACACAACATATATTGTGTATTGCCAGTGAAAGGAAGTTAAACCAGGTGTTCGGCTAATTACTCATGTTCCTTTATTATTGCGTTCCCCCTATTGCTCGATTTTCATACTGCGATTTTAATTAGACCCAATTAAAAAATGTTGTGGCGATATTCTAATTATCACTACTAATTCATTGCATGCTTCTTATTCAGAAAGTTTAACCACGGGATTTTCGTTATATAAATAAATAAATATATACATATATACATATATATGGATGGTTGTATGTGTGTGTATGATTTTTTATTAATGTTGACCCAACTTTTAAAGTGTATTTGTTCGATATGTATCATAAGAAAAATATTAATTTATATAATACTAAAAATAATATCCAATCATTCTATTAAGCTGAAATAGCGTGTTATCAAATCGGGACGTTAGCCAAGGTGCAACTATCCGAAAACTAACGCGTGCACGGGTCTTTCCGCGGGACATGAAAAAAATGACTCTCTTCAATGTAAATTGGCCGCGCGTTGCCCTCTAATTTCATTTGTTCATTTAGGAGACAAGACAAAGCAGCTTTACCGTGGGTCGACGAGGCTCGTTTGAATACAAATAACTATGACTAGCACGAAATTTTCGTCTATCCTTCATTTAGTAATGTATTGCTACGCAAACGTGTATAAAGCGAAAATATCTGAAATTGAGGTTCAGTACGAAAAGTATCCGCAGATTAAAAACTTAAATCAAAAAGTATCAAGGTTAAGCATTATCTATATAGAATATCTAGATTTATACATTTAATTCTTAGAAAACTGTTA
>JAPYZA010001350.1:0-20262 GCA_030522685.1 Eupelmus azureus | reverse complement strand
TTATAAGTATAATACTATAAAAATACAAAAAATTTGGATACAAAAAACAAATCTAGATCTCCTTTGTAGCAGACTGTGAATCTCAATACTCTCGATAGAGAATTGAATCTGCAGTTTCTTTGTATAAGCCATCGAAATAAAGTAATCACAATTATTATAGCTTTTTAAAGCTGAAAAAATTCTTAATCATCATTATTAAAAGTGTTTGTTAAACATGATGAGAACTGTAAATTTTCAAATAGAAATTATGTTTGTATTTTTATATCTTTAGTTTAGATGTTTGAAAAAATATTTCTTTAACCTTCGAATAGAATAAAAAGTATTTATTGACTATATGAGCATGAATATCTGATTCGGCGCATAGTTTAATCCGCTTTCGCTTTCTTTCTTGTCTCCGTTGTACGTCCCCCCTGATAACGCGTTCTCATGCTTCTTTTCCTCTCTTTCTCCAAGCACATACTCAGTCTCTTCTGCTCAGGCGTAAAACATATATCCAGAGCCATTGTGTGCGATCAAAGAATTCTGTATACGGGATGGGTAATCCCAGCGGAGTTTAAACTACTACGTTTTATGTGGTCGACAAGCCACGAGACAGCATGCTGCAGCTCTTCGAACAGGTAGTAGAAGAAAGAGAGAGCGAGCGAGAGAGAGGGAGAGAGGAACAGACTGGCAAAGTCCATGCGGTTCACAAAGACGGATTAGCATAGGAATTACTTCCGACTGGACGAGGTAGGGTAAAGGGTGAGCTAACGGAGAGAGAGAGAGGAAGAGGGTGTGAAAGTGAGTGAGAGTGAGAGGGAGGGAGGGGGTGGGTGTCGAGCCTTCAAAGTACATACCCGTCAGCTCGTTCGTTTTATCGCTTGCTTGCAAACCCACTCTGCCTGTGCGCGCGTGGTTTCAGCCGTCTTCCACACTGCGTCTATCTCTTTCGTGCTCGTGCGCGCGCGCGCGCTTGCACGATGCTTTCCGCTGAAAAATAGAGGAGGAGGAGGGAAAAGGGGGACCTAGAGGGAAAAGCTCACGTGCATACAGACGCACGAGCGCAAACACACTTACGAGGATACGCACGCCTGAACCCAAACACGCGCATATAAGTGAACGAACAAATACACACAGCACTTGCACGCACACGAACGGCACTGGCAGAAATAGCTGATAAAAAAAGTAAAAAAAGAAAAGGAATAACGATAAAGTAAAGGAGCCGAGAAAATTACAGAGTAATTTTTTGATTAAAGAAATCTTTGGGAGTCCTTTGCGCTTTTTTACCTATATACCATTCTTCGCTGCTCTCGTTCCTTCTTTCCTTTTTCTCCGTATAGTTCTACTAGCCCAGCATCATCTCAACGCCTGCGGGTATTTTCAAAGCGGGCTTGCGCTCATATAAGAAAAAGAGAAAGGAGGAAAAGGAGGGAAAGGAGAGAAAGGAGGGCGGAAATTCCTCTGGAAAACGGTCCTTGCTGTCAAATTCAATTCCGTCCGTTTGTTTTTTCGTTTTTTAGGTAAGCCAAGACCAACGCTGACCTGGTGGCAGGGCGGCGAGATGCTGGACGGCGTGATGGAGGAGCCCATGCTGATCGGCGGCTCGGCCAGCAGCAAATTTACCGTGAATCGTTTATTCATCGGCAGAGTTACGAGATCTTTATGGGGCAGCAAGCTCGAGTGCAGAGCCGAGTCCCGAGCGCAGGAGAAATCAAAGATCGTCGTGAGGAAGGTGCCCCTGGACATTTATCGTAAGTTGCACGCGCGCTTTGCACTTCGCCACTTTCCTGCAAAAGCCTCTCTCCCCGACGTTCATGCATTATTTACGTACGTGTGTCGCGTACGCCCGAATTTTTTTACGTCCATGCTCCTTTTTTTTCTTTTTTCTTCTTTTTTCTCCTTTTTTTTTGTAGCTGCGGGAAGAGATGTGGGTAGACGTAACTTTTCGCTCGACCGTGAGCTCGATTTTTCTGTTTGCTTTTTTCTTTTCAACCTTGTACGAGCGTAAGCGTCGTCTCGTTATTTTTTTCAATTCGTGTATTGCTTGATTTTTTATATAATTTGTAATTGTCAACTTGTTATTTCTACAAGTATTTTTAATGTTACATGGCTCTAAAAAGCTGCATTATTAGATTTAATGAACAAGCTGTAAGATATGAGCTGTATTAATTTAAAAAAATAATATTTAACTTCAAATGACTTTAAATATTTTCGGTTTTTTGAGAAATTTTCTTAACCCCTTGACTGACAGTGTATCATATATGCACAAATTTGCCTTATGCACATATACCCTTAAAATGAATTCAGCGACCACAAAAACCCTTAGAAGCATAGTTTTCCCATAACTAGACTAAGTCATTGCGGCTACCAGTTTTGGCACGAAATGTTGCAAAAGCCCTGCCAGTCAAGGGGTTAATTACATTCCAAAACTCAAAGAAAGTTAAGAGATTTTTGTAAAAATAAAATAATCTACTTTTAAAATTTTTTAAAAAGTTAATTTTTCCTTATCTTTATAACTTTAAACCAAAAACTTCAGACTAAATGTTATTAAAATTATTATCTTATATTTTTTAATACTTTTAAAAGAAAATTTGCGGAAATTACTGAAATATACAAATGTTATACGTGTACTGTAATAGTCAAATATTAATTAAAGTAACTTATATTTACGAAATAGCTGTCATTGAAATTTGCCAAGAGGATATTACGTAATTTTAAACTTTCCAAAATTTATACAGTTAAATTATAAAGTTTTATTATAAAATGTGTTAGTGCTCTATTAACCTCTTTTACGAAAATTAATAACACTTAAATTGCATTTGAATCTTTTATACTAATACATTAATTTACAAACATTAAAAAAGTTGTAAAATAAGCCGCAATCTTTTCCATAATTATTTTAAAAAAAGTAAATAGTTATATTGATCTATTTGAAACATCAGATAATACGAAATAGAAAGATTTACAATGGAAATTCTTGAAAAAGAATCTCTGCCTGAAAGATTTGCAATCTCTTTCTCTCTTTCTGATCTTTCACACTCAGTTCAGCTCCATAAAAGTCGCGTATGTAAATCTCATATCGCGCATTCTGTCACATGAAAGAAAGAAAGAAAGAATCTAAATATAGATAAGTGCTAGTGACCCGAGCGCGCGCGCGCGCGCAGCGGAAGCAAGGCAAATTCTAGTGGTTTCAAGATACGCTATAAGTACGCGAGCGCGGACTTCTTTTAAAAATGCCCTCCCCTTTGACTCTTTCGCCGTTCCAAGAAATGTAGAAAAAGTAAAAATACGCCACCCTCTCCAACGGTGTATGGTGGACACGTGATACACTGCTCGCTGTACTCTCTTTCTCTCTCTCCCTCTCATACACACACACACACACACACACACACACACACACACACACTCTCTTCATCTCTCTGTGCCTTGTTATATTTTCGCTGCGCGCGCCTGCTTGCCCAGTGACGGACGTATACAATAATGATTTACTTTAGCAGAAATCCCGGGCGCTCATGAACTGCGTCACGAAAATTGAATTTTACCCTGAGGTTTCCCACGCCGTTCTTTCATACGCCGTGAAATAGAATTTCTCGGGCTTTTCACAAGTGCATTCTTTTTTAGCTGAATATGTAACGTGGTTTTATTTGTTGCTTTTTCTCCTTTTCAAGAAGGGGAGACCTAATTATTTTAATATGTATTTCATCAATTAAAACATTTATTGTTTATCTGGATTATTAATAATAATTCTATAAAATTTCTTTATTGATTTTATTTAATTTAAATTAAATTAAATATATAACTTTGAAATTCTCATATTTATGAATTTGTAACAGTTACTGTTGGAGTTTTATTAACAATGATCACGTGTATGCAGAAAAAAATTCTATATATTATTTGCATTTACTCTAAAACAGTACGTTTAAGCATTCTTCAATAAATTGTCTTATCAATTATTATAAATAATTCATAAAATATTTTCTTTATTAAACAATACAAACTATTTGGACTAAACAATGTTTGAAAACAAAGAGAATTAATATAATTTTGAAATTTCCGCTATCTAGAAAATATGCATACTAAATTAATCCATCGCTACTTTAAATGCATACCCATGCTTCGTTATTTTTTATTATTTTTTTTTCATCACCTTCTATTCTACAGGTTTACTATTCTAAATAATAGGAAAAGTCTGCAGAATATTAATTAAAAAGATTCCTTTAGAATATATAATTAAAAATTTTTAATTGACAAATAAACAAATTCCAGTAAATAAAAACAAACATATAAAGTACGTCAAACCACTGAAGTCTAAAATAGTGGGAAGCGAATAATTTTCCTTTTACTGTGTAACTACTTGTAATAAACATGGAACAAAATTAGTGAAGCAAAAAGTTGAACAAAAAATTTTTATCCAAGCAAGCCATCGAACTCTAAAAAAGAATCTCAATCGAAGGGATGATTTAATTTGCAGTGAAGCCAGCCGTGGTGAACATCATCCTGGAGGAAGATCAGATTTATGCTGGTCGACCGCTAAGCGTGCGCTGCGAGACCTGGGGTAGCTCGCCGGCGGCTAGGCTGACCTGGCGTCTGGGGGGCCGCGTTATCAAGGAATCCAGCTTAACGATGACCCAGAGAAGCAACTCAACGGCAAGCAAGATGGCCATCGTGCTCGACAAGGACGATGACGGCAAGGAGCTGACCTGTCGAGCGGAAAATCCCAGGTTCCCGGGAGGTGTGCTCGAAAAGACCAAAGTGCTGCGGGTCCTTTGTGAGTAGCCTTTTTCATCTTTTACATTTCTTCAATAATACCGTTAAGGCCTTTTCGGCAAAGTCTGGCTCTTGTGGTTTCGAGATGTTTGGATGAAATTCTTTAAAATTATTGCAATATGACGCTAAATTTTCACTTTTATTTTAACTATATTCATCACATCCACAAAATAAACGTATGGAAACATTTTTACTTATTTATCGTTTTGCATACTTTGCTTAGTAGAGTGAAATTTCATATTTTGAAAACTTTTATGACTTCAATATAGCGACCAGTTAGTTCACACTGAAAATTTTATTTCAGAGCCATGTTTTTTGAAAAAATAACGACATAGCTCTCCTGACAAAAATTTGAACTCACATAAACAATTTGTAAATTAAATGAATTCATTTAAAAGTAAACTTACTTGTTACAAAATTTGTCTCCAATAATTAAAAATAAATATTTTATTGACTATTTCTGCGAGGTTATAATTAATTTTACAATTTTCCTTTCATCGAAATTAAATTTCAAGTGTGAAATAATTAATTATACTTTTTTTTGAATAACCCAGGCTGGTTAATTATTAAAGGGTCAAATGGAATTCAATCATCGTATTCTTAGTATCCAAAAGTAAAAGTTTTAATTATAGATCCTAGAATTGAACAATTGAACAATGAAAGTAATTAATGTTGAATTTAAAAAATTTTCGGAATAGAATCCAACTTTAATATAAAAAAGAATGATTCACGGCGTTTCTTGCGAGCATGCCTCCAGTGATTGCCGATCCCACTTTCAGGTATCAGCAATTAGAACAATGACCAGTCCGATCGATTAATTAGGAATAGCTCAAATGCTCGAAAAGGCGTCCAGTCCAGTTCTCGGTAAACTAGACTCCGCGAGCGCGGTCCTTACGCATTTGTAAGCATCGCTCGGTATACACAAAGCTATTGAAACTAGCCAAAACTTTGGGCGCACGTATATATTAGTGTAACGACGAGAGAGAGTGAGAGAGGGAGAGCCGAAGGGAAGTGAGCCCGAGAGAGGATACAAGCTCAGAAGAGACCGAGAAGAGAGAAAGCGCGGTATACATATATAGGTAGGCTATAGAAGGAAGAGGAGGAGAGGAGAAGAAGATCCGCCGACGAAGATTCCGAACTGATCGAACTTGGGAGGGTTTGCTGTTTGCATTCCGATAGCTAGCCACTTCCTTCCTCCATGCGGGGCGATATCCTGCAAGCTCGGCACTCGCGATTATCCTGAAACTCGACACCGTGCCCCCCGCAAAAGTCAACTATCCTGCTGCTTTTCACCTTTTTTATGCAGCTCTTGGACACTTCCTGCTGCGCGACTTGATATCCTAATAGATTTCTGCCCGCGCTTCCGCCCCGAACGAGCTGTCGCAGTTCTGTTTACTGGATACAAGGGATGCAAAGCAAACGGGCAAACGTGCATGCTGCTTCAAAGCATATCCCACTTCGAACGGCGAACTTGGAGCGGCGAAAATTCGCGGATAGTGCCAGGAAGCCGTCTACAAATATATAGATAAATAAAAAAGTTTCGCGCAAACTCTCGACGCGCTATGGCTGCGATTGTAAATATTCAAACGAAACACTGTGGATGCCCAAACGAGCAAGATAGGATAACGCGGATAAGCACGAGACTGACTGTTAATAATAACTTTATATTTCCTCTTTCTTTTTCTTTTTTATTCATTTCTTACTTTTTCTTTTTTAATCTTGCAACAGATCCACCGACTGCGGATGTGGAGCTCGCTACAGGCTTTCGCTTGGATACGCTGAGAGAGGGAGACGACGTCAAGTTCGTATGCAATTACCAAAGCAATCCTGAGCCAACAAGCATCGAGTGGTTTCATAATGTTAGTATTAACTTAAATATACACTGATTTTTTAGCTATATCCTGCATGTTTATGATATATTGATGAAATATATATGTGTGTGTATGCATGTGTGTGTGTGTGTGTACATGTGTGTGCACAGAAATTCAACATACAGATAAAGTATCGCGGAACTTCAAAGTTTACTGCTAAACTTGTATCCAAACAAAATTTACGTATGTGTTTACTTTAATGTGAGTCTTATATTATTAGATATACTATAAAACATTTTTGCAGAAAATAGAACTAATTAATCTTGACTACAAATAATCGAACCATTAAACGTGTTTGATTATTCAGTAGTGTAAACTTCTTAAAAATGAAAATTTTTAATATTTGATGAAAAGATCATATTTAACTATAAAAGTTTTATAGAATTTTTAATATATTAAAGTAATGTTAACACAATTTTTACTTTTATCCTTGCACAATACCTGTCTTTAATAATAGAGGCCAAGATATTGCCAATTCCGTAAACTGTTTCCGAGCTATTGCGTACCTTATCATATGCCTTATAACAAAGAACTGAATTAAATATTTTCCATGCGCTCGCTGAAAACATAGCGGCGCGTGCAATACACCGTCCTGTTCTCGCTCACAAAACCATCGTGAAAAATAGCGAATTCTTGCGCATCTACCTTCAATACATTACTTTCAACTTTATAAAAGACAGTATTGCGATGTCTGAAGAGTGCGTATATATCTAGAGCATGATAAATGGATCATTCTTCTGGCTTTAATAAACATACCCCTCGCGCTCCCTATAGCTGCAAGAGCCGAGGCTCTGGATGCAACCATTGATCACGCGGACTTGCCTCAGCTCGTGATTGAATAATAACCATTTCTTTCTCGCGTGCAGGCGGTTCCCTTGATGCATTTTCATCTGGATGCCTGCTTTTCTGCTTTATTATCTATTTTCGTCTCGCGTAACGTTCACATTTTTCCTAATTTTGCGAAAAAGCTTTCATTCGAGCTAAAATTACGTTTTAATAAACCTTTTTAAACAATTAACTTTAGTTTCTGCATAAAGTGATTTAAATATTGTAACTAAAATTATTATTATCATATATTGACTAATATTTATATCTGAAGCAATAGACAATGACAAATTATGTGAAGGTAAAAAAATTTAATTATTTATGTTTATAGGAAATATTAAAGTTGTCATCTGTTATAAATTGCTCGACAAAATTTAAATTGCATATTATTGATCTAAAATTTTTCACTGCTCATAAAATGCGTCGTAACTATGTAACTTTATTACGCATTGAAAATACTTCGATTTCAATAATTTTTATCGTATTATATTGTATCATAAATTTCTTATATTGAAATTTAACTGGAAATAGTCATGCTTGCATATTTTAAATCTTATTATATATATATATATATATATATATATATATATATATATCTTTCTAATAGAAGACAGATATTTTGTAGAGAGTGAACATTTTTGCTATTATACCTGATATACAATAGAGGTTTATTTCGATTATTGTCATTCATGAAATTTAAATTGACAAAAATGACACATTTTACATAAAAATAACATAATACTATTCTATTAACAATAAATTATACATAAAATAATGAAGATTATAATAATTACTTTATTAATTTTAATTATTTTAAAATCTTAATATGTTTACTACTTTTCTGAATTACGGAATTTGTTGCGAAACCATAATCAATATTTTATTTGCATAACACACAATCTTGATTCAAAACGCTTTCAAATGATATTTTGAAAAAGTAGAAAGATTTTGTCACTTAAAACATGCAAATTTTCACTTTATACGTGACGAAAGACTATGTTTATAAGCGAGGTACTGTACTATCCTTTTGGCAAACGGAGCAAACACGTAATCAGTGCGAAGGCAATTTCTGAGAAATAAAAAGCTTCTTTAGCTCGGGCGCGCTAAAACTGTAAACAACGGAAAAGAAAAAATCAGAGAATATCGCGAAAAATGCGAATGGACGCCTGGGAAAAATGGTATCCGTAGGCAGAGGTATAAGAACGAAAAGAAGAAAGTGAGAGAGTGAAAGAGAAAACATTGATATGCATCAGCACGAAACGATAAAAAAGGAACAAAAACAAAAAAGATGAAGAAGAAAAAGCCGAAGCCCAGCGCTTCGCGAGAAAGAAAAAGAAAGTATACTTAGGCAAATATGTATAGCAAGAGCGAAAAGAAGAATGCCATAGACGGGAATAAGGAAAAAAAGGCTCGTATATAGGTTGGCTGAAAGAGAGTAGCGTGTAAAAAAGCTGGGTCAAAAATAAAAGAAGGCGAAAAAAAGAAAAAAATAAACCAAGAATAGATAAAAAAAACAGAAAGAAGAAAGAAGATTCATCGTTTTGGGGGTGCCTAATGCGCAAATGCGCTGCGTTTTGCAAAATTAGAAAGTGAAAGATTAACTCTACGGAAGAATATTTTAAAAACAAGGCATTCGATAATGCACAAAACGAACATTATTGCAGTTACTATATTTTAGTTTAACAATGTAATCTCCAGAGAAAAAAGTTACTAAATAATCTAAATTAGAGTAGAATAGTTGTTATTATTACGTATGATAAAAACAACAAATTACTTCAATATAGTTTCCTCAGGTGTAAAATAATAACAAATAACAAATAATTTTATGAAAATTCATAGCTCTGAAAATTAAATAAAAACATACCTTTGTATAAACTGTTATTGAGTTTGAAATACTTTTAAAATTATGCTTTCATGCAGAATGCAACAATTGCACTTTTTATTGTAAAAAATATATTTAGAAAGCATAAAATAGTTGAAATGCAATACCTGGTTTGGTTTATTAGACTTTAGAGAATTTTTGTAACAAAATATTCTTAATATTTTGAATACAATTTTTTAATTTAAAAAATTGTAAACATTAGATAAACTAAAAAGATCAAATTACTCACCCTTTTATAAAGATGGTAGATGATTAAAATTAAAAAAAAAAGTTTTACAATAGAAAAATCTGCAAAAGCAATAGAAAGAAATAAAAAGATTCCGCTCGAAATTAAATCGTTAAGATTTTCAAGCAGAGCAGATAAAACGATAAAAGTTTCTATTTCTACTTGATGCAGCACAGCCGTCATACATATTTATTATTTGAGGATAGAAACGAGTCTTTTTCCAAGAGCTACTACCAATCGATCTTTCTTTTACCAGTATACTCTCCCCTATCGCATACAAACTTTAGAAAGAGAGAGAGAGAGAGAGAGAGAGAGGCGGAGGGCGGGACGAGGCATCTTTCGTATTTTTCGAGAGAACCGGTTTCCTTCATTAGCGAGAAAACTCGTGCATTCGCGCTAATGGGCAACCCGATCTGGTTTATCGATTCCTTTATACTACTTTTTTTGCTTCAGTTTCGCGCGCTTTCGGCTTCATTTTTCTCGCTTTTTTCTCAGGGTGAACTTTCAAGAGCGGAAGAGGAGTCCTCGCTCGCGCCAGGAACGAAAACGGGAAAAATGATTACGAATAATTTGGCAAATTAAGGGGAAGCCCGGTCTCGTCTTTTAATGAGAAGGGAAAGAATATCTTACTTATTTTTATTCCTTCGCGCTAGTGAGAAACCCAAGCTTTTCAACCTAAAGTTAAGTCTTTGCTCATTTAGATCGACATTTAAGAAGATTTATGACTCCTTTGATAATAATTAACAACGATGAAGTACGTTACAATCTTTTAATTAAAACTTCTTAGAGAATAAACGCTGTTTTCTCTTACAGGTTTTATTGAGTTAGAAATTAACTATGAAGCCAGATGTAACGAAATCAATGAGTAGAATTTTAGCATCAGTCTTTTATTTTTTGGTCTTTCAACATATTTTAACTAAATATGCAACTTTAAAATTATATTAGAATACGACGAACGTAAAATTTAAAGTAAAAGATTTAAGAAACATTACTATAAAAATGAACAAAATATTCCATGGTGCTGTGTCAGTTTAAAAAATGAAATTTATGTTATGGGTTATTCGTTCAAGATATATGAAATACAGGCAAAACGTTTAGAGAATTGATATATGCTTAAACGCACCTACTTCTCATATCTCAGCGAAACAGTTCTGAATTGCTTTTGCACGGAGGTTGTTCACTGGCTTTTTCTCTTCCACTTGCGATTGACACTTTCGTATCACATTTTCAGCTACTCTGAATATTCAAGGAAAACTATTTACGGGGATGAATGCCAGATACATTGTGCATAAGAAAATATCAGCAAATATCGGAGAAATGAATAGAAATATATTTTACAGAGTGTATTATAAATTTATTCAGGATTTTCGCCAGTACAAAGTTAGTTTCCCCATGTTTTCATATTGTAAGAAACTTATTAAGTGTCTGTTTTTCAGAGTAGAATATTAAAAAGTGAATATAAATTTACTTTTTCAAATAAAGATTTCTTTTTAAGCTACAACTATTTCCAGGTCAAGGAATAAAAAGTATATGCCCAAAACTTGCCAATTTAAAAAAAAAAAAAAAAAAAAAAGAAAAAAAATCTTCACAATAGAAAAATTTTTTCCATTCTTATTAAATATAAAAATAGGAAAGCAAAGAGGATAAATCATGTTTAAAAATGCAGTCAGAACATTAAACCGGCAGAACGAATAAGAAGAAAAAAGAGTATCAAATACAGGGGATCCCCATTGTAAGCGGAACTTTTCTTGCTGAGCATGGCAATTGAGGGTAGGGCAATAATGAATAAATGGGTCGCCGGTAACGTTTCTCTTCGCTCGCCGTTCCTTTCATCTGGATGCTGCAGCACTGCTGCTCTGCATTAAAAGTAAATTTGTTTAGCAATCGCTGCTCTTGAGTTCCTCATCTCTCGGCCGACTTGGAAACATTAATAATTAAAAGACCTTTGTCAGAGTAGCGGCAAGGCAAGGCAACTCAAGGCAACTTGAAGCCAAGCGAACTCAGCTCGGAATAAAGTCAGCTAAAAAGAATGGATACACAGTTATCGACCCTATATCGGCAGAGAGAAATTTCTCCTTGTCAATTTACATTGTGGGACAATCAAACTGCGTTAACTCTGCCTCTCCTCCTACTCCTCTCGCATTTACGTTTTAACGAGTTGCATAAGTTTCTTGGGACAATTATGACTTTCCTCTTCGAGGCTTTGTCCTAATGAACAACTCCCATAGTCATTGTACCAAGAGTTCCAGATTGATCTACAAAACATTAATGCGGATCCGATAAGGAAATGTAATAGCTTTATTTGTCTTTCAAAGCTTCTTACATGAATTATCAGAAGAAATTTCATCAGTTTCTTCAATATCGACCAATAGTTATATTATGTTTGATTTTAGTATTTTACAAGTTATCACTTAACTTATTTTCTGATCAACAATTGAAAAAATAATGTATGCCTATAATGTTTACCATATCTTATTACTGTTATCTTAATGTATGCATATACTAATTGAATTACAACATAGAAAACGAAATAATATATTAAAATTCTAATTTAATTTTCAATAAAGGAAAAGATATATCTAAAATTGTAAAACGACCATATTATTTGAGAATTAAATGATAAAAAAAGATAAAGAAATGACTTTATCTTGTGAAAGTAGACTTTAGCATATATCCGAGTAGCAATTGCCGGGGCAACTTTTCCCTTGTCACTCGCTCGCACGGCCTTTAAGTTTCTATTAGCTTCGAGAAGATTTGTAATTTTGCACCGCTTAATTCCGGGGACATCCGGGCTTTAATTCTTCTTCTTGCAGAACAAGCGGCTGCAGCACAACGTCGAAGCCGGAGTTCTCCTTGCCTCGAGCAGTCTGACTCTGCGCGTACTGACGCTGGCGCACAGCGGGGCTTATTCTTGTCTAGTCAGAAACGCAGTCGGCGAAATTCGAAGTCCGCCGCTCGCCATTCACATGAAATGTAAGTTCGTTTAACTGTATAGCTGGCGCGCTCTGCAGCGCAGCGCGTTCTCCTCTCGTAATTAACGCCTATCCGGTGTCCTCGCGCTGTCGCCTAATCCTCGACGTTCGACCACGAATCTGACTCCGCGAGCTTTCGACAATACTACTCTCGCTCTTGTTACGCTCCAAAAAGCTACGAAAATCTCAACGCGTCCTAACGAGATACTTCCTCTGTTCTTCCGACACTTTGATTGCTTGTTTCTTTCATAAATTTGTCCTTTCAAATATTGCTTTCTACATTCTAATACTACAATGAACACACAATAATTTTGTAAAATACACAATTTACAAAGGGTTGAAAATAAAAATAAAACATTAATAAAGGCAAATTTTAATCAAAATAAAAGTTTACTCAATCAAATGTAAACATAAATCTCGCATTCAATTCCGTTTGCACTATAAACAGTTCAGTAAAAATAAGAAAAGGTTTTTTTATTACAAATTTTAATTATAAATTTTTCCACATTATTTGTTTATCTGCCTTTACAACGAAATTAAATAAAAAATATTGAAAAATCTATAAATATTAATAAAAGCAGAAAATTAAAAAAAAAAAGAAAAAAGAAAAACAGTTTTCTCAAACGAATCGCAGAGTTGCATCAATATGCATAAGCGTAATGGTAAAAAGGTGCGAAACAATGATAGAACAATTAGTCGTGGCAGGAATGGCGTCGAGTTGGTCGGAAGTCGGCAAGTTCGCTCTCGGCTGCAGAGAGAGGCTGAGGGAGAGAGAGATCGGTCGAAACTATTTCTATCAAAGTTAAGCCGTACTGAATAACTAATAACTCGAGGCATTATCCTTTCGCAGACGCGCCAAGATGCAAGCTCGGCTTCGAGCGGCAGGAAATGGTGGCCGGCGTGGACGAGACGCTTCGGCTGCGCTGCGAGATCGAGGCGGATCCGCGTGAGAGCGTGCGCTTCTCGTGGACGCGCAACAGCAGCCTCGGCGACGTCTTCGCGGTGGGCAACCCCAGGCCCTTGAGCAGCGGCCTCGACTACAGCCCGAGAAGCGCCGAGGACTTTGGCACATTAGCTTGCTGGGCCAGCAACAGCGTCGGCAAGCAGAAGAGCCCCTGCATATTCAACATCCTGCCGGCCAGTAAGTTCAATCCGAGATCTACGCTACTTTCTTGCTGCAAAATTCATGACTCACTCGCTCCCTTCTCGCGACGCACTGATGTCGCCACACAGACAGCCCGACAAACTTTGCCTGCCCATTATAATTGTCGCAGACTCACGCGATTTAATCATAGCACGCCGGCAAGTTACTGCTTCTTTTTTTTCAAACACTTTTCATTTTTACGCGACCTGAATTCCTTTTTACCTATTCATGCTAGCAAATTCATTTAAAGCTTTAATTTTCTCTATTTCTTGAATTAGCTTCATGTTATTTAGATAAATGAAAACGAATGTGTTGAGTACATTTTATTTTATTTTTTATTTCAAACCTATAATAAAGTTCAACTTGTAACAATTTATTCTGTGAATGAATAACACGAAAAGATATAGTCACAATTTCTCAATGACTTGCGTAATTATTATTCAACGCGTTCTACATCCGGGTCTACAAAAGTTAATGAAACTTTTGGCAAGTGCTCTGAAGAAAGGAGAGATCGGTCATCGCAGTGTCGAAAGCGTACGAAGCTCTTCTATCAAAGTAACAGAACCGCTGATCGAATATTCTCTCAATTCATTTTCTTCAACATTCCATAGAAAACATTCATTTGATTTTTAAGAAAAAATTACATTTATTTGTTTTAGTTAAGATTTTTCGACACTGAAATTCATAAGTACAAAAATCCAATTAAAAGTTTATACACTGAACATAAAGTAAATTAAATAAATTTTGATGAATTAGATTAATTTAATTATTATTTCTTTCACATCCTTTCATTTCAAAATTGATAAAACTTTTATCGTTTTAATTATATTCACGTTTAATAATACCTTTATGACAATTAATGTTTACAGTTTATATTAAATTAAATATATAACCGTGAATAATATCTTCAATGTAAATATTATTCATAATCATAATTAATATTTAATATGCGATTAATACTACTGAATCTGATTAGTCTAAATTTATTATTATTTATAAAACTCATATGATCCATAATCGATGTAAAGTTTAATATAAAATAAATCTTTTAGATTTACCATTACTTATTCTAGTCATAAATGTATTGATAAAATTTCTTTTGATGAAAATGCATGTTTTAGTCAATACCAATCCGAAAGCAATAAATTATTGATGTCAATAGAGAGGAATTGAAGTATTGGACGGGAAAAAGTAAATAAATATCCGTTGACATTAACGTGAAAAGTAGGATAATTAAGGTAGGCATGACAGAGGTTATTAAAAAAGAAGAAGCATCGCGCTATAATTTAAAATGCTGAGGAGCGGAAGGAGCGAGTAGAGCGAGTAGAGACTCGCTGTGCACTCGTCAAAGTTGCTACATTAACGAGCTCGCTCCCAAATATGAGATGCCGTCGGCGTACATATACGTATGTATAGGAAGATGCGATGCGTGTTTGCGGGCGAGATGCTGTATCGCTTCTAATCCGTATAGCATAATGGCTTCGCACTACAACAATGTAGCCAGTCCAACCAGGCAGAACAAGTACCTTAGTAAAGCGCCCACCTCTGCCGCAGATACGAGGCCGTAGTTATGTATGCCTGATTCCCGCGCGTTACTCTCCTCCACCAGCTACTCTCGACTCTATCCGCAGCTGCGCCTGGCAGATTTGCCGAACCGCATTACTTGTGTGCTACTACTACTCCGCACCACCAGCGGACTTATCACTCGGCTATTCTAAAAGCCCATGTGCCCCCAAAGTTCAATAAAACCTTCACGCGAATTCATCATCAGTTCAACACAAATTACCTTATATTGTATCTTATAATCAATTCGGTATAGCACAGCTTTTTCAATAATAATATCAAATTTTCATTTTCACTTTTTTTATTTATTTTCAACCTTAAATTACACTTATTATTGCAATCAATATTTATTATTAATAGCCAGACAATCAAACGGTTATTACTTACTCTATTCTAGGAAATCGGAAATAGCCAAATCAGTGAGATCAAAATAGGTTAACTATTGGTTTACTGCTATACATTCGCGTAGAATGGCCTTTTGTGTGTCTAAAATGTCAATATAAAACGAGCAAGCTATCGTTAGTAATTAATTTACCTCTTCGATAATATTCATTTAATTAGTTGTTTATTTTAAAAATTAAAGTACAAGACCATTGATTTCGCATTTCATCTAACATTTACCTTTGATACTTGTAATTAATCAGATAAGAATAAAAAATGAATAAAATAAATGATATAAAATAAATGATAAAAATGGATAGTGGCAAACATTTAGCTATATATTCTCGTGCGCAGCGCAATATAGCAGAGGGAGAGAGAGAGAGAGAGCGAAGTAGTCGCGCGGGAAGTACTTGTTATCGTACCGACATTAAGGCCTCAAAACTACTTTTCCGCGCGCGAGTGCTAGTCGGACTGGCAAACTTGGCGAGTAAATCTTCTCGCTGCGAATTATATGCCCGCCGAGGATTACACGCCATTAAGCGCAAGTAATACAAGAACGAGCACGATACACACTTCTTCGCGATAAGATACTATCTTCCTGCGCATTTTTAGGTTTAAACCAACTGAAATCTGAGAGAGCGCGGCCCAGAGCTGCCCCCGTATATAGGATACGCCTTCGAGATTCATGGCGCTGCGAGCATTGAGTTTCGCCATATTTCATATGCTAAACACCCGGCTGTGTCGCATTTCCGATATATTTATCAAAAACATAACTACTTACTTTTTCCTGCTTTAAAGATGACCTACTTATATAAAATGTAACGTTTATTCACAAAATTAATTTAAAAATGCTGAAGTTCTTATGAAATTTATAAATTTTTTACCAGAACAATGAATTTAAAAAATCGGATAAATTAATTAAAAAAGAATACGATGACAAAGATAGTAGGAGTGTACTTAGTTTAAAATGAATAATATTTTCAAACTTCACTACTTCCGTATTATCTCTTTGGAAAACACAAAGAATTTCCAGGCGTAATGAGGTAATATGTTAACTGAGCCTTTGAAATGGTAAAACGTCGCGAAATAATGGTGATTAAGTAACGAATGAAGAATTGAGAGAAAGGAAAAAAAAGAGGGAGAGTTACTGAATGCCTCAATGCGACATTTCTCTGCGTGCCCCGTGGCTGGGCGTGGAATTAGCATTACGGCGAATGGGAGAAAATCGCTGAAAAGCGACAATAGCGGAATTTTCGCTGCTGAATCGTGATTTAAACGGAAAGGAAGGAAGCGATTTTAATCTGAATTAACGAGTTAAAAATTGTCTTCTTTTTCCAGATTCCTAGGCAATTACGTTGTCTAAAAAAATTTCTTATTACAGAATAATAATCTACGTGTCGATTCGATCATCAACCTTTTTATCTCTGCAACGCTACTCCTATAAATTCATCATCACTGTAACAGTTATTTTTTAAGATACCTTTTAAAATAATTAATATATATATTGTGTAATAAAATGTGATAACTTGGAAAAGTCAACTTTACTCTTAATAGAACTCATCGCGTCGAGACGTAGTAAGATTTTATTAAACTTTATAAAGTCCTTTGTTAAAGTATACAATAAACATTAGTTTGAGCTATCAAACAAACTTGCAAATAGACTTGTTTTCTAAGTTTGAGATCTACAGGAAAATCACGGTCTGAATTTCCTTAATTAATTCCGCGACATTAATATACATTTAATTAAGAGTGAGTAGTGTACTGTAGAATGTCTGTCTTGAAGCAGATTTGAGGAAATGGCCATAAAGTAGATAAATTATGAAAGTTTAAAGCATTCTGTTAGCACGTCATATTTTATATGTATATATTAGAGCGAATAATAGAAAATAATGTAGAAATAGTGCTGGGGTTTGAATAATAAATATAATGAATATAATTTGATATAAATAAAATTGTGTGCACAGAGCCACCGCAGAAGCCCGTCGACTGCAGCATTCGCAACGAGAGCAGCGCAATGGAGGTGAACTGCATCCCCGGCGCAAACGGCGGCCTGCCGCAGCACTTTCTCCTCGAGGTACGCGGCAGCAGCCTGGAAAACTCGGGCCTAATGTCCCAAATCCCTCAAAGCGACCAAGGCGACATCGGCTCGGGCCAATCAACGACTCCAGCCGTTTTCCAAGACCGCAACGACGAGCCGAGCTTTCAGCTGTACGGTCTGCTCCCCGGCTACGACTACACGATCGCCGTGTACGCAGAGAACAGCCAGGGACGCAGCCTGCCCGTGCTCATCGAGAACATCCGGGTGGCCGAGCCCACCAGCCAGAGGAAGCCCGAGAGCCGCTTCCTTGGCGACCTGGCCAGCGTCATACCCCAGGCAGCGAGCCTCGAGAGCGCCTTCATTGTCATCGGACTGATCAGTGAGTCATTACGCCGGATTACCGCTCATCCATTGTGCCAGATTATTGGCACGTTGGGAGATTCGATCGACGCGAGGGACGCTGCAAGCGCGCGCGCGATATAGACGCAGGCCTTATATATATATACACAGACTCTCGCTGCGGCAGTAAAAAGTTAGGACGCGATGAACCGGAAGCCGTAACGTTTAGGAACTTTCCGTCTCTCTAAACTCTCGTAAAGAACTCCATTTTTGCGCTCTTTGCTCGGGTAAAAGCTGCTTTGTTGAAATTTCTTTCTTCGTGTTTTATGCGACCTTTCGCGCTCAGTATTCAACTGCGAGCAAAAAATCTTCCAGATAAGCCTGAATAAGATGTGTCACGGAGATTAAATTACGAATCTACTTACTAACGGCAATAACCATGTACGAAATCAAATCAAATATCAAATATTTTTGGTTTAATTAAAACAATCAATTTCATTTTTAGAGCAAAATTCAACACTTTATTATAGAATTTTTATTATTTTATTACGAGCCTAGAGCAGAATTTACCTTTAAAAAAAAGTTGCTTGCTGTAAAACTTTTAATTAAATTGTTTACCAATTAATTTTTTAATAAATAAATTTTGCACACTATAAATAGTTGATCAATACCTTTAACTAAAATCATTAACAATATGTATACGTATTTGATTTGTATATACGTATACAAAGTTGATTTATAATGTTTAAATTTTATTTTAAGGAAAGATTAAATTCAACAAAATGAAGTATATTTTCATCGTGAGAGAAATCGGTAAAAATAAAAAAGTTTGATTTTTACAAATTTTTCCATCAGTACAATTCGTGATTGTGTATCTTCAATCTAACGGGACGTCTCTGGCAGCCTAAGGAGAGAGAAACCTTCGGGAAATAGAAATTGTTCGTGGAACGAGGCATTCCGTGCACTGCTTGATTTTTCTCGGTAAATTTAAGCGAAATCAGTTCGGCCCCTTTTTCCTGGTGCGGCTGCGAAACTAGGCCACATACACATTCATGTAGTTCTTTAAAGAGCTTTTCCACTAAAATCTCACATACTGCCTTACGATAACAATTAAAAGACCATTTTCCCATGGCTTTTTGTATTAGCTACGCTCGTGGTCGCAATTACAAATTCAACGCAATCGATCTTCGGAAGCACGATGCTCTATATACGAGGAAAGCCAGTTCTTTATAAATAAAAAATTACGCTGAACATCTGTCTTCTACATCGTCCCTGATCCTCCTGAATTTTTCAACACTATTCTGCTTTCTCGGCTACCTTCTCTCTTCATATATACTCTATTTACCCTCCTAACTTTTTTTTTATAATAATGCCAAATAGTTTTTATTCTTTTACAAACAGTTTCTAGACAATTTATGGCTTTTCGAACCAATCAAATTCTTTTCATACATAAAAAAGCTTAGCAATATAGGCTATAAATCTGTTGGGATCTTTATTAATTAAATAAAATTATAATCCTCTATCGATCTTTTGATATTCAATAGAGTAATAATATTAAATAATTATTAAATAATAGTTATACGGTTTATTTACAGCATTACAAAGATAGAAAAGCATGATAAAAAAATTTAAACAATTTATTTTTTATGGTGCAGATTTTAAATTTTTACCAAATCATACAGCAGCACTGTCAAAGGCAAACATTTTTGAAATATTTATTTTTTATATAAAACGTTTTATAAAAGCGTTAAAAGATTCGTAAAATAAAATAAAATTCGGTCTCTAAAGATTATTGAATTTAACCAAAAACATCGAAAAATCTTTTAAGAGGATATTAAAGCCTTGTAGCTGTTCACAATTATTACAGAGGTAAATTTTCTTCATGCAGTTTTTAAAAAATCTGGTGATCACATTATTGTTTTTATCTAGAAAAACAAAGCGGGGAGAGTTGTTCATTTTATAATGAAAAATTGAATATAAAAAATAAATGCCTGTAATTGTGGATAATCGCAAGGCTTTAACATCGCTTTAATTCGCGATCTCGCTGACAAATATATATTGTGTAAGCTCTGCACGCTCGTGTAGTCAGACACATAGACGCATGGAGCGGGATGAACGCACGTAGGTACATTCGTTTGCAGTGAAAAAATAAAGAAAAAAAAGTGTGAAGAAGGGCGGGAGGGAGGGAGGGCGGGGAATAGAGAAATCGACGATGCGCTATGATCGCGGAAGAAGGCGTTTCACGAAGGGGTTATACAGCGAGAAGTGAAGCGGC